>MU226246.1:997971-1014724 GCA_018584345.1 Thuja plicata
AAAGTTTGTAATTCCACATTTGTGGAGATAATAAGAAGCCCATTTTCTGTTCTTGCAAATTGTTGTTGCTTCTCTGTTTCTGTTATGTGTTTGTGGCATTAAGGGGAGCACCCTTCATCACTTGAGAGCCTCACAAGTACACAAATTGATTATCTAGTCAGTACTCAAGACTCTAATGCATATGCATAATGCAGATATCTTAAAAACCTTACAAATACACATAGTGAATAGCTAGGAAAAAGAAATTAGTTGCAACCTTACTACAAGTCTTTTTTCTTTCTTTTGGTTCACTAAAACATATGTTTGTAAATACAATCCATCCAAAATAAATAATGTTTGAGCATATCATATTACATTGTGGGTTTAGTCCTTTGTCCCAATCCATCCTTACCTTGGTGTAAATCAATCCTCTCATGCTACTTATTTTCATCACTATGAGTGTAAAAGTATGATGAAATGCACATTAATTAATACCATTTTTATACAAGTACGTAATAATTGACTCACACATGCATATTGACCAATTAGATGAATTGGATTTAATAACACTTTATCCATCTTCCTATTAATTAGTTCACTAATACTTACCCTTTAAGTGCATCCTAGTTAGAAAATAAATGTTTGTGTTGTTGATTAACTAATGAATATCTGATGGAGATTATGAAGACCAAGTGATACCGAGTATCATAATTCTAGAAATGGTTAGATCAGTTGTTGTTTTGTCATTGATGTCAAGCAATTGATTAATTTATTTTTATTATGTTACTATATCTTAAGAGGAGAATTTAAATGGGTGACAAATACAGATCAGATAATGATGAGTAATGATGATATAGTTGTTTTCTACTATATATTTGATGTTATCAAATCGGTACATTTGATTGATCAAGTCGGGAACTGCAATGAATTAAGTTATGACTCAAAGAGTTACTTTACCAAGCTAGACTGATTCAGTCAGTAGAATTTTATGTGAGTCAGTTATAGTTACTGAGCATCGAGCACCGAAGATGAGTTAGACACCGACCAGTGAAAGAAGTCAGTTATCGAGTTGCAAAGAAAGTTTTACCGAGTACAGTATACTGATATTAAATGATGATAAAATCAAATTTAAAGTGAAGCAATAATGAACTAGATGAGGAAATGAATTAAATGAAGTTTTTTACAAGATCTATGAATGGGAAAATTCAATGAGAAGATCAAGCGGTTAAACAAAACTATGAAAGTTCCAAGAAAAGTTACAAGTTCTGAGATAAAAGTGAAATGGTTTACCGAGTTGAGAAATATGAAGAAGATGATCGAACGACTAAGTGCAAAGGAAGGAAGATCAAATAAAGGAGATTAAGAGGCAAAAGTATGTCTATATAAGGAATTAGAATTACACAGAGTGTAAGGTTGTTGGCGATTTGAATAGAGAAGAAGGAGAAGCTAAAGAACAACATTTACCAAGAAAAATAGAGAAAGAAAGATTAAAGAATCTTCAGTCTAAGAAAGAGATAAATGGAGTATGTGATGCCAGCATACAATTGAGCATAAAGGATTTGATACAAGCAAAGATAGTTTCTATATTTACAGATCAAAATTTGTTGTTGCTTATTAGTATTTGTAACAGATAAATATCTTAACCAAGTAGATTTAACCATCCTATTTGTTAAACCTAGACTTAGGTGACATTCCAAAAGAGTGTTTAAAGACCTCTAACAAGGTTATTCCTAACGGGGTGATGATATTAATAGATCTAAGGTAAATCTCCTAAAAGGGCCAAATTTAGCAAATGTGTTTGTAATATTTAACATGATAACTTCTTTACCGAGCATACTTTAGAAGGGTACATTTTTAAGATGGGTTACAATTCCCATAGATGTTTTTCCCAAATTGGGTTTCCTTATTAAATCATGCGTCAACCAAGTTATATCTTATCTTTACATGGTTAATCTGATGTTGCTAAGTTTGAAAGATTGATTTACATATATTAGATGTATTTCTGCTAATGTTATTGAGTTATTTGGTGAATTGGTTATTTACTGTATTCAGTATTACCAAGTGAATCAGTGAGTTCAGTTTTAAGAGTTAAGGTTTTGATTTTTCTAATTCACCCCCCCTCTCAGTGGGACCAATAGGTGAATTCCATAGTACATTAGGAGTCCCATTATTTTTACCAATTATCTATACTAATTTTGATGATAGGAAAGAATATCTTACCACTTACATTCATCATTAAATAAGGTGTAGGGCTAACAATGCACATTACATAATACTATTAATAAGAGATTCATAACTTGTAGAACCTTTTGAGTTAGTGGATTTTGACATCTATTGCCTCCACGCCACTAGAAAAAAATGGTCTAACATAATATGGAGTAGCTCTTACCATTTATCACTTACATGGTAATGATAGTCGTATCTTGCCATACATAGTTCTTGAAATATGCTTCATTTTTTCTATTGCTAAAAAATTGACTGTACATACGATATAACACTTAGCTCCTAACAACCATCACTTGCATGTTATTGGTAAAAATTGGCTATGTTGTGCACTTATAACATATCATGGATATCTTAGTATATTTCAACCTCACACTACTAGTGAAAAATAATTGTGTGCAAGGAAATGAGACTCAACCACAATGTATTAAGCTATTTAAAACACTCAAAATCACCAAACCAAACAACATATCAAGATTAGACAAAATAAAACTACAAATAAATAAAAAATACAAACCAAAGTAGCAATGTGTAGTCTTCTTGATGCAATAAATTTTCCAAGATTGTGGGATTGTATTTGTGTTTATAATTTTGACCACATAACAATATGAGTGCTCCAAGATTTGTCACCCTTGCAAAATCATAGTGATGAGAGCTCTGAGTTCTTCAAAAGTCTCAAGATTGCACGAGGATGGAGAGTGAAATTGCATAAGATGAACTTGCATAATGATTATGTTGCATGAATGAGAAACATGAGAGATATTTTAATTAAGTGAGGAGAGAATAGAATGGGGGCTAGGACACAAGGATAAATATTGAGAGTGGATGATGTTAGAGTATATAGTTTTCCTCACTTATTAATTATATCATGTTGATATTAATTATTAAGTTAGTCATTCTCTATTTTTCACTTAAGCTTTCTCTTAGGTTAGCATTTTCCTTTTTTAGGGTTTCACTCACCTTTAAGGTTGAATGCTTGTTATTGTTTTTGCATACTCTCTGAATACATTTTTGAGCTCTCACTTTTTGAGCACAGAAGGGTTTCTGCTTTTTTTGTCTTTGGCTTCATTCTTTGTAACAGGTGTTTTGCATGTAGACTCGTCTTGGAAGTCAAAGCTGTATTTCTCAGTTTCTACATGGTATCAGAGCCACACTGCTACTGCCTAGTTTGAAGGTTTGTGAAGCCGCGATTTGAAGACAACAGCCACAGCTTCTCTGGGATTTTTCTGTCACTTTGAAGGAGGTGCTATTTTCTAGAGCCATTTGAGCAAAAATAGACTCCACCATTGCGTTCAAAAGGCTTGAGAGAGTCAAAATACCTATAAAATTTGCTAGTTTTGGTCACAATGACCCTAGAAGAAAAAAAATTGACCTCCTAGGCTGTACGGCTCAAAAAATGAGGCAGAAAATTAAAAAAATTTAAAAAAATGCTTTTTTAATTTTTTTTTGGCGCTGCCGTGTGTGCCGCCACCACGCTGCCCCCAGCCCGCGCACCACCCTTCGGCCAGCGTGCCACCACCGGGACCCGCCGCCACCGCCGCGCCGCCCGACCGCCATCGCCGCCCCGCCCGACCACCTCCACCGCCTAGCCTGGCCGCCACCTCCGCCGTCCCATGGCCACCTCTACTGGCCAGATGTCCTGTGATGGCCATACGACCATCAAAATTCTTCCCAGGACTATTTTTTTCCAGGGAGCTTGTCTTTTGGGGGTACCTGTGCCTTTTTGGCCCTACAGGGCTCATACGGACTCAAATTTTCAACTTCTATATATCATTGGAAAGCTCTTTTTGAGCCCATCTCTCTCATCTAGGTTTCATTTCCTGATTTTTTCATTTTATTATTGGATTTTGTAGTCAAATATGTACCTTCCTTTGTGTTCCTTTTCTGCTTCTGGAACTTAGGTTTTTTTCTTGTTTCATGTGCTTTCATAGTAATTTGTGGTGTACAAGGGATATTATTATACATTGTGGGGGGGTACATTTTACTTTCTGTAATTTCCTTCAGAAAGACCCTTCTACTTCCATCTTATTCTTCTCTCAATGTCGGACCCCTCTGTGGCCTAGATGACACCAAATAACTACCACACATGGAAGCCACAAATGACCAGACTCCTCAAGTCATGAGGTTTATGGTCTTGCATGGATGCAGCTCAGCCAGTTCTACAGAGGCCTTATGAGGATTTTATGTACAAAAATAGGATGGATGAGGCAATGAGCCTCATTTCCATGAATATTTTAGATGGGTTTTTGTTCCACCTGGATGGTCTGACCACACCCAGGGATATGTGGGACAAGTTTTCCACCTTGTTTGGCACCATGAATCAGTTCAGGGTTCTCCAGATAGATGTAGAGTTCACCTCCTTGGTACCTAAATCATTCACCAGCATTGAGAACTTCTTGATGAAGTTCAAATCTCTTCGATCTATTTTACAGGTTGCTGGAAAGATGAAGTTAGATGATGAGTGTATCTTTCTGATACTCTCAAAACTTCATGGCCCTTATCAGATTTTCACTTATACCTTCTACTCCACTATGGATGCACTAGGTGCACATCATGTTATGCCCTCTTCTTAGACCTTCTGTGATAGGTTAACTTGTGAGCAGTCCAAGCTCAATTAGATGGATTCTCTTACAGGTTCATAGTCACAGGCATTGCTTTCCAAGTCATCTCAAGATACACAGAAACCTAAGCCGAAGCAGATATCTAATTCCTCTTCTCAGCACTCTATTGGCCCACCATCTTCTTCCCAGAAGGAGAAACAGAAGACTAAGAACCCTACATGTTCCTATTGTCAGAAGGGGCCTCATGATGAGTCACACTATTTTCAGAAGAGATTTGATGGCTATGAGAAATAGATTGCAGATTTGCAAGCTCTCCTTCAGAAGAACACTATTTCCTCTCCATCCTCTTCCACCTCATAGGGGTCTGATTTTTAGTCTTCTACCTCATCTTCGACATCTGGACAAGATTTTGGACAGGGTCATGCATTATGGGCTTCCGTTTCATCCCCTTCCTAGTTCCCTTGGATACTGGATTCAAGTGCTTCTCACCATGTGACATCTTCTCCAGAGATCTTCTCTTCTATTGAGGCTTCTCCTATTCCCCACATTCTCACTGGGAATAACACTGTTATGCCAGTCTGCGGGAAAGGTTCTGTACACTTTCATGATGGCACATTCAATGATGTATTGTATGTTCCATCTCTGTCTACAAACCTTCTCTCTATTTACCAGATTACACATAGTGGATCAGGGAAGACAGTTGAGTTCACACTAGCTTCAGTCTTCATTTAGGATAGTGTGACAGGTGGCATTGTTGCTACAGGGACAGTTGATCATTCCACCCATCTCTACACCTTTTCTCACTTTGGTCCACCATCTCCATCATCGGAGCACAACTCTCCTCTTCTACAAGAGCATCATGTGGTGCAGTTAGGTCACTTGAACCTCTATGTTGTTCCTGAGACCACTATTGTGACTACCACACCACATCTTGTTGAGGTTCTTTCTCTTCAGTATCACTCTTCTTTAGCACTACCAAACCCTACAGCTCCATTCATCGAGCCACCAGGTGCAGTTGTTGAGGATTCTATAGAGGACACTCATCTCCTCTCTCATGATAGTGTCACCACACCTGTCATACCACTTGCATTGGGGATTCCATTTTAGGATCCTCATGTCTACTCCTTTGAGCATCAACTCGACCTTCCAGTGCCACCTCTTCTTTTGAGATTAACCCTTCAGTACTCATTATCTTTCACTCATTTGCATTGGAGTCACAGTGGTTTGTTCATTGACCCAGGGGTTCTTTCATTCTGGGGGGCTTTGGAGCCTTGACCCTCTCTCACGGGGGGGGGGGGGTTGGAAACATGAATTATACTCATGGCTTTGAGAGAGTCTCTTGAAGTCATCTTTTGTCTTTTGCTTTCTTTTATATCTCTTTTTGGAGAGGATTTTTTCCCACTGGGTTTTCTCCTTTATCTCCGATTCACAGAAATTTCCTTGTATTGGGTACCTGATCAGGCCTTGTTGTCGGGACCCATTTATTTCTTTCATAGCTATGCTAGGTTAGCCTACCTCCTGAGCTTCGCTTAGGGGGGGGGGTGTTAGAGTATATAGTTTTCCTCACTTATTAATTATATCATGTTGATATTAATTATTGAGTTAGTCATTCTCTATTTTTCACTTAAGCTTTCTCTTAGGTTAGCCTTTTCCTTTTTAGGGTTTCATTCACCTTTAAGGTTGAATGCTTGTTATTGTTTTTGCATACTCTCTGAATACATTTTTGAGCTCTCACTTTTTGAGCACAGAAGGGTTTCTTCTTTTTCTATCTTTGGCTTCATTCTTTGTAATAGGTATTTTGCATGCAGACTGGTCTTGGAAGTCGAAGCTGTATTTCTCAGTTTCTACAGATGATTCTTAGAGTTCTCACAATCCATGAGAGATTGGCACTTGTAAACCTAGGAAAGCTCGAGTGGAAATTGGCGGTTGGGAGAAGTAATGGGTAGAGTGTTAGGAAGATTTTCAATGAAGGTGTTTCTTTTGCTCGCACTCCAAAGGACATGTGGAAGAGGGATAAGGAATTTTAAATTCCTTTTGTAGAGATCAAGGTGTAAGAAACCCATGTGGGTCCTTAGCCAAAATGATTGGTATTTAAGGTTGAGGTGGACAAGAGGTTTTGGGGAAGGATTCCATTTAAGGTATAAGTTGACTTGGGTTCCTAATTTTTATAATTAGGGGTGGACACACGATTAGGGAAGAGGATTAGGCTTAATGGAGGAGAATTAGAGGAAAAATGGGAAAAGTAGGAGGATGCGATGGGAGGAGAGAGAATGAATGAAGGAATTAAGAATTCCTTTTAATTCTAAGTGGGAGGAATGAGATTATATTAAGTAAACAAGGGAATTTACTTAAATTAATGAGGAGATCATTAAAGTGCAAGTGAGGCTTTTAGGAAAGTGCAAGTGGATAATGGTAAATAAATTTTGAATTAATTTTATTTCAAAAATGGAAGAGAGGGGAAAGGTAAATTAAATTAAATAAATATATGAATTTATTTAATTAAATGGGTTGACAAACTATAGACAAAGTAAATAAATTAATTTGTCTATAACTATAGAAGAAAGGGGATATTAACTAAATCAATAAATTATTTAATTAATGTTATGACCTTAGAAGAAGGATTATTACGATTAATTTGATTAAATATTTAATCATAAAATCTAGGTAATATATAAAATAATTAATCTAAAATATAGGATGAATAACACCTGACATCCATCACCTGCATGATATTGATGATGACCGACTATCCACACTTGCATTAGACTTGGTTTTGATAGGTGAGACCAAGGACACATAATCCACACAATATAAGGATTCATAAATAATAGTAAATTTAACATAGACACATTTCATATAAGTGATCTATGAGCCTATATGTTGGGTTCTATAAGTATTGAGGTCAAAATATTAACACAACTATCACATTGAGTCCATGTTAGTTGACCTATATCCAAAAATCTATAAATAAGCACATGCCAATTTATAAAGTAATCAACTGCATATTCACTTGATTTAGTTGCTACTTATGGTGTCACACATTTATTAGATATAATTTAACTCATAATAGTAATATCATATCAATTTAATCTACTTCTAAGTACCTAACATTATTTTAGAATACCAATATTAAAGCTTAGAATAAAACTTTGACTATCTATATATATATTTAAAATACCCAAATATATTTAATAATTATTAATTTCTCATAGTTGGAAAAATTGGTCACAAGGAAATCAATCCTAAACTTATCACAAAAAACATGTACATATTTAGAGCACTAGACTATCCATACTTGATAAGAATTTTTCACACCATGAGATCATAATTGATTAACTCAACAAAGTTATTAAATAAAATTGAATAGGTTTCCATAGTTCTTATTCATAACCATACCTCACTAGGTCTTGTGAAGTTAACTTATACCCTCTTATATTTGTCAATGATCCAAGAAACATGACCATAGATGTTTGACAAAAAGTTTGACTGTTTTATTTAATGTAATATTTGGGGCATTCTCTTGCATTCATATTGAGACAAATCATGATGGAAGTGACTCTAAAATTTCATCCAATATTCCAAATATCACAAACTTCATAGTAGATAGGCTTGGTGATGTAAAGATTACTTTCATTGGCTCAAACCTATATAGTAATGAATATTTTTTGAGATATGACCTCACAACTAGTTAATGTAAATTTATCCTCAAGGTAAATAATACTCAAAAGGGAAAAATAATCAAGATTAAAAACAACCCCAAATTTGGAGTTATTTCCTAAATCCTCCCCTATGGACATGGGGCATAAGGGCATTCTTCTTGAAATAATTGCCCTGATATACATACTTCCAAATGAGACAAAGTCTCATGGAGTTCTCATAGGATTTTATCTATTAGGATGAGAATTTGTATCTATATAGATATTAGACACAACCATTTTGTCATAGACGTTAGGAAGATTTAAGCCTTTAAATTTCTAAACCTTAGTAGATATTTTTCCCAAAACCAAGGATGGGATTAAAAAAGGAAGACCATGTAAGTAAAATATAACAAATATATATGATCTTAGTCTAATAAATTAGTTCAATCTGCAAAGATGGACATTTCTAGGAAGGTCTTTGAACTACCTTTCTAGACAATGAACCAAATTACCAACCGGCTCATTGGGAAATAGCTATACATAAGGACAAAATATTTAGATCAAATCTCTTAATTAAAATTATACATAATAGCATAATAAATATAAATTAAATCTAGCCATATCATATCCCAGAGTAGAAGTAGTCACAATACTATCATGATGAATAATAAACCCATTAGTCAATGACTATACAATAATCCTTCATCTACATCTCGGGTAATATTTTTACAAACATAATAATATTGATACATTAGAAAGGAAATAATAAATCAATAACCCCAATGAGCCAACTAAATGAATCATTTATACATGATAGATAGATAGATAGATAGATAGATAACATTTAAACTTCCACGAGGCTAAACATAGCCTATGAGACAGAAAGGAAACCTAAGCCAACTTCAATAGCTTAGTTCTTTTCTTGTGCAATTTGATGATGAGCACCCATAACTTCTCAATGTACTCCTCACTGAATAGGTTATGCAAATTTCTATCAAATAAAGATAAAAGAATAATTTTTTGTCACAATCTAATAAGTTAATTTTAGACCTTGTCTACAATAGTCAATTCCCATGACCCTTAACATCTTATTTGGTTGCAGTTTCCTTCCCAAGAAACCATCATGGATTATTCTTAGCACCCATACCATAGAATATATTGAAGGAAATCCAAAAATACTTTCCATCATGACACGTGTCTTGTTCAGTCATGGTATTTCAAAAGTAAAAGCGATACCCGCCATTTCATTGTTGGAAATAATGGGAAGTGTAAACTAAGAGGGGAGGGGTGAATCAGTACCTCTAAATTTTTTAGTTAATTAACCTTTATCCTTATGTAATCAAATCTTTGCTTTACCAATCATATCTGTTGTTCTTTCTTTATGCATGTGATATCAATTCATAATCTTAATTGTATGTAGAAATTCATTGAAATATTTATGAAATTAATTGACACATAACACAAGATATGGTAATGTAGAAAACCCCTGTTAGAAGGTAAAAAATTTGGTGGGGATGGCACCCACAAAAACTTCACTATCTGCAGATTGGAAGGGGTCGGTTAAGGCATACAATTTGATCACTTCTGATGATCTACCCTGTAAGGAGTATTATGTGGAGACTTGTTAAGGTCTACTCTGTTAAGAGCTTTAGCAACATTGTTTAGTGTGCACTCGGTTAAGAGATTTACAATAGGATTGTTAAATCCACCTTTCTTGAAAGGATTTCTTCTATTTGCTACACTTGTTAGAATGTAGACAAAAATACTCATTGACCTGAGTGTGTGCAATCTACAGTTTCTGATTACAGATCCATTCAAGATTACATCTATAAAGTATCACCTAATGTGATTTATTAATACGTTTGTCTCTCGGTAGCCTTGGTTCTTGGTTCTTGATAACCAAATTCATCTTTTGTTGTTCTACTTCTTAAACCTCCCAGTCTAATCCATAGATGTGCTCATTGGCTACAATAATCCTCTCATCCTTTTTAAATGAATGATTACAACATCAATTTATAACATAGATTGACCTAATTTAGTTTCACGTATTACAAAACTAACTCTATGATCAAAGGTTTACAACTTGACCTTGATATCCTAGTTTGCATGTTTCTAATCAGTTAGAGTGATTAAAACAATTACAATAATGTTTCTTTTTCCTAAAGAAATAGTTTTAAAATAAATCAAAACTCTAAATATAGAATATAACTATTTTATATGACATGGAAGTCAGATCCACTTTTCTCGGGATAAAACTAGCTTTTAGTGTCTGATGCTTGGTTTTCTTTGAAATTAGTTTGACTATTTTTTAGTTTTCCTTTTTTGAATTGTTTATCGGGTTCCCTTGTTGTCAGGTTCCTCTATTTCTTCTCTTTCAATTTATAGTGTAACCTGCTTGTCAGGTTCCTTTGTATCATCTTTGGGTTGCATTTTTGGTTTACACTGCAAAACTTGTGTCGTCAGGTTTCTCCTTGCTTAGAACTTTCAGTTTGAACTGAAACCTGACTTTCAGTGTAGTGTAACCGACGGTTCATAACAACTATTTTATCTTTGCATACTACTGGCAAAAATTTATGTCATCAATCTCCCCCTTTGACATTAGTATCAAAAAATGATATGTGCAAAATACTAAAGATTTATAGTATGTACACCATATATATTACTTATTCATTTCATGACTCCCCCTATGCATATGTCAATATAGTATACTATATGTGTATGTACACTTGTCTTTATACTATTTCTTCCTTTCCCCTTTTTACTATATGCTTTGTACATATCATTTTCCTTTTTCCCCTTTTTTGATAGTAAGGGCAAAGGTGTATACCTATAGCTTATCAAAAATATGAGAGCAAGAGGTCTTCATTTCCTCCATCATCTTCTCCCATTTCTTCTTTAAATGCTCAAGATCCATATGCTCTAATGTGATTATAACATTCATGTCATAGATGTTGTCTGCTACAGACATCTCAAGGGTGGCAATTAGTTGTCTTATCGACCTTATGTGTTGTTGCAGAAGTGTGAGTTTCGGTAAAAGTAGAGCCTGTATTTCGGTAACCTCTTCTCAAAATTGTGATTTTTCTTCCCAAATTTCTTGTCTTAACCGTTTGATTTCAATTATCTTCTCATAATGCAATTTGATTGCATTTCCATATGTGGCTAGACTTTGAGCACTTGTATTTAGACCGGAATCGATCTTTGCAATCTTATCATTGTTATCCTTTGTGAATTTCTCCAAAGTGCATAGCTTTTGAATTAAGGAAAAAACTTCAATAATGATTGGATCTAATTCATTTGTTAATTCTAAAATCTTTATCTTATTTTCTGCCACTTCTTGGCTGATCTTTTCTGTTAATTTATATTGGAACTTCTATTCTACTTGTTCCTCAATTGCCTTTTCTGCATCCATATTTTTTGTTGTGATGACGTCGGTGAGAATGGCAAGTTGATCTAGAATGGGGGCATTTTTATCAACATCAATTTTGGGAACTATCTGGTTTAAGATATCCCTTGTGGTATCCAGTACTAAGGAGTCTTGGTGCTGCTTTTTAAGCTTTTCTTGCAAAGCTGTCCTTTGACAAATTTCTCCATATTCTTGGAGTGATTCAAAATCTAAAGTAGTTGGATCACACTTTGGTATTTCTATGATCTCATCAAGTGTGACCTCCAACTTTTTCTTATTTGTTTTCTTTTTCTTCTTTTGTGATGCACATGTATGTAAAACCATAGCCAACTTCTCTACTTGGTCTGATGTACTACTTGATGGCTTATGTGGTGGCGTACCTTTTTCTTGTTGCTTGATGTTTTTGTGTCAGTTGTCTAAGGATGTCTCCTTATCTACCTTCAGTGTATCTGTAGCTTCACCTTTGGTTTCCTTAGGCATGGTTTCAATTGTCTTTTCTTTCTCATCTTTCTCTGTTTGCACTTCTTTTGTATCTTTAATTTGTGCATCTTTTTGGGTGTTATCGCCATCTTTTTGTACTTCACCGATGACTACCTGTTCATTGGTTTTATATTTCTTTTCTCCTTCTCCTGCATCCTCAAGTATTCTTGTATCGGGCTTGGGGGTCTTCTCCTTCTATGAGATTATATTGATTGCTTGAATCAATAGTGGCATCTGGCCCGGTATGTGTACTTGTGCAGAATATGTTGTAGTGTCTTTTTTGTCAGTTTGGTCCTTGACAAAAATGACATCTTCATCTTTCTGAATCTCATTTGCAAGATCTCCTCCTGTAATATCAATAATTGTATTGTTTAGCCATGTTTCATCTGCAACATCCATATCCTCGTTGCCTCTTGTGTTCAATGATTCTTCATTGATATCTTCATCAGTGATAATAATATGTTCGGGGATCTGTTTAGCTTGATCATCTTTGTTCTGTTGATTTTTTGGTAAGAGCAATTTGTGGCTCAGGACTTTTATCCTTTTTAGGAATATCAAGTATCTTTCTCCATTCAGCTTCACTCTTCCTTTATAGTTCAAGTAGATGTCCTTGAAGCACTTGGTAAGCTCTCAACTTTGGTGAGAACCTTTTGGAGTGATTCTTCATCATATCTTTAATTTCCTCCATTTTAGATTTGGGAGGCATGACAGATACTAGGGCTCTTTCCCTAATTTCTTTCTCAGTGTAAAGAAAATTTCCATCTTGCCGATAATCTATCCTAAAGCTCTTTTGGCATATTATCTGCCAATTGTATTGGAAGATATTTGAATATGCACATCATTTTGATAATTGCCTCTTCAATTTTATTTTGATCCTCGAGATCCAATGTTAGCCATTTATTTATCTTTCTATCATTTACTGTTCCTGATTTGACAATTGAAGCACACACCTCATCAATAGTTTTAGGAATCTTATTATTTTCCATTTGGACGGATTCATCCTGCTGAGTATCTTTGATTTCTTCCTTGGTTAGGATCAATTTCCTTCTCCTCTTTGGTGCTTTTGACTATTTGGTTTGAGGTTTTCTTTTGTAGGTCTTTACTTGACCTTTCTTTATCGATGAAGGACTTGCATCCTTTGTTTTCTAACTCCTGGTCCTAGATGCAGTAGTAGTCCTTGGGTTCTTACCTTGTGGAGGTAGTGGTGTATCTGACTCTATGGACTCTGAGTCACTCTCCTTCTCAACTTCATTGACAGGTGACTGACCCTCAATTTATTTTTTCTGTTCAGTTTCCTCTTCATTCACCGGTAGCTTTTTCTTCAAATTATTAACCATCTTGTCTTTCTTCCTATCAATCTTATTCACAACTAAGCCAGGTTTAATCCTTTCTTTGGATTCTTCATAAGTTCCAAACTTGGGTTGTGATTTGTCCAATGGTTCATTTATCAATGCCTCAATAACATTTGAGGTTTGATCTATGTTCACCTCATAATCAAGTAGAGATAGCCATGTTGTTCTTGGTACATCTGGCTTGATGTAGATGTAGTCAGTGTCTACCATAAAACATATATCAGTCTTGAACTTTTCTATTAACTATTTTAGAATCCTGACTCTCTTCTGCATTCTATCTTTGAATCCAACAAAGTATTCATCCATGACTGATTCAAAATTATCTCCTAGTGATTTTATGAACTCACTAATCTATATGGTCACTGGTCTTGTAGTGTCCCATTGCACATTACCTATAGATGGGAAAGATTCTTGGAAATAGAAAAATATGCACATTATCATAGATCCAAACTTACATGAATTAGACTTTGCATTTCTTATTGTCTTCATATTCTCTTCTCATTGTCTGAGTAGAAATTCTGACAGATCCAACTGCAGTCCCTTCTTGAAAATCTTGTATGTTTTATCTACTACTCTAGATGCAATGTTGTTCATCCTACTAGCCTAAAAGAACTTGTATCCTAAGACATATGCTCCAAATCTTAGTTCATCATCGTTGATGGTGGATAATTTTAGTCCTCTTCTATCCCATGGTGCTCCAGTATTCTTCTCAATTTCAACTTTAGGCGGGTGCTTTAGTGCCTTTACCTTATCAGTTATGGGATAACTAGTAATCGTGTGTATAACATCCCTGGTTATCAATTTTGGCTCATCCATCCATAATTTTTGGTTATTTATCCTACTTAGTACTAAATGAATCCATTCAGTCTTGAACTCCTTTGGGAACCATAGGGCATTTGTGGGCCATTTTACCTCAATGTACTTATTCTCTTCCTTGATAGTGCCATCATTGTTGCAAAGCTTTTTGACAGCTTGCTAAACTTCTAGGTCTCCTATTTCTGCTATCTTGCAGTGTATATATGCTCGTACGTCTTTGATAAGAAAAACCCTAGATGGTATTCTGGAGAATGCACCAGCATTGTCAGGTTGTGAAGAAACCTCGGGACATATCTTGTAGTGAGGTTCCTCACATGTTGAATTCTTGATTAGGTTAACCTTATTCTTCTTAACATTCTTGAGCATAGCAGTTCTTGATGTAGTTGCCATCGTTTCTAAAATTAGGGATTTTTTCTGTAAATGTAAATAGAGTTCTCGGTTATCTCTGTTACTTACTTCAACCTCTGTATCTATAAGGGATCTTCTTGGAGTGCTATGAACCAGGTTGGAGTCACTTTGCAATGTTGTCACTTTGTGGCAAGTTTTCGCTCTGTCTCTTCACTCTGGTCACTTGGTTAAAAATGAAACCCTTCCGTCGTCTATTTAACTAGCATTACTCTCTATGAAATCTAAAATTTTTTAGAAATGAAATTAACCCTTGCACATTAGGATCGATTAGAGGGAACACACGATCTTAGAATTTTCTACCCCTAATCTAGAAACAATGGTCGCATGCTTAATTTAATGCCTCCTATTTATTTTCAAGTTTATACATATTGCATTTGCTTGAATGTTTCTAATTTAAGTTGAGCTTTTGTAAAATCCTTTCTAATAAATTATAAATGTTCTACCACTAAATCATTGTATTCCATGATATAAAAACCAATTATATCATATTATTTATGCACCTTGTTTAATGTTTGCACATTTTTCATGTATTTATATCAAATATTTCACAACTGAATATCTACAACCCATTAAACCTTCCCTATCTTGGCAAATGCTTATCCTCTAAATCTTTGTGCTCAAATCTCTCACAATGGTTTTATTTCATTAAATATATTTTGTGCATGACCTCTACATGTTTTTATGAAATGATAAATAATGATAAAAGATATTAGAATTAATTTAATTATAAATTATTTGATTAATATTTGAACTAATATAATAAGTTTATATTTTTATATAAATAACTAATTTTTAATTTTTCACATTTAAATTCTCATTCTAATTTCCTATCGACTTGTCCCTTGAACCTCCTTGGGTGCAAGTGCTAGTGTAGGTTAGATACAAAATGAGTTGACAATCGTTTATCTGTATTTCTTTGTCTATTTTATATATTACAAATTTGATGATGATAGTTTATAGAGATTAGATGTGCATTAGGTTTAAATTTAGTCTTTTCTCTTATTATCATGTGTTCCTTTCTCAGAAATAACTTAAACTGAATAACTTTGTAGCCTTTTGCTATTATAGGTGAGCCTGCGGTGAGTCATTATCATATTATTTTTTTATTCCCATTATTAGACTAATATCATCTTCTTTTCTATTATGTGGGTGGCATAGCCTAATTTTTTTTTCCTACCATCGGTAAACTAATTTCATACACTTTCAAGCTTGGTGGTTGTTTATCTTGAATGTATGATCATTTGTTTAATTTAATACATCGCTACCCTACCTAGTGAAATCACTTCTTCATAGGGTTGAAAATATTTCTCCAATACAATAAATGTTATCTTGTCTAAATGGTATTCTTGTCTCTCTGTATAGATTCTTGGTTCCCACACATGCAAATAGATTCTTCTATTACATTTGGTAACAATAGTTCAGTTTCAAAAACCTTTGATAACACCACTAGAAATTTAAGTTGATTTGAGCTTGTCTTATCCTGGATCTAAGCCCAAGTTGACTATTCTAAAACTGTAAGACCCACTCATCTACTACTATTTATGTTTATGATGCCAAAATCCTTTCTAGGTCACTTTTCATGTACATGTGAGATCTTTAGTTGTATTTGATGATGTTTTGATGTTATTACAATATCTATGGATGATGCAGAATATTGATACTGAGATTATTTGGTTTATATCATGTTAGTTAGATAATAATGATTATTTGCATATGATGATGTTATTTATGTTTATGTTTTTTACTGACCCCATAGTAGCATGTGTATGGATGACGTGTATATTTTGTATTTATGTTTGATGTGCCTAATGTGGTTGAGAGACGAAGTCATTGTCAGTTGCTTGTGAGATCCACATGATGTACCGATCCCTACCATTGCTTGTTATATATATA
>MU226246.1:1024536-1099925 GCA_018584345.1 Thuja plicata
GGGACAAGGGGATTGCTTGGTGGACTTGTGAGCACAAGTTTAGATCTTCCTTGGGGGCTCCTACCAGTGTGTGGATCTGGACTAGCTAGGATTATTCATTCATCCTAGAGAAGAGGAAGAGGTAGAGGAGTGAGTTTTGAGAAGAGCTAGTGGCTGCGGCTTGGGAAACAAGGAGATTGCTTGGTGGGCTTGTGAGCACAAGTTTAGATCTTCCTTGGGTGTTCCTACCAGTGTGTGGATCTGGGCTAGCTAGGGTTTCATTTGGATCTTGCGAGATCTTATGGAGTTTCTATTGTAATTGCATTGTATTTTGCCATAACCCAGAAGGCCTTACAGCCGGGCATGTTGGATGAAAATATAATGATTCTATTATGAGTATTTGCATTGTGTGGATATAAATCTCTGTGTTGTTATTTATATTCCATTGTGTGGTTATTGGTTGGGGGCTAGGAAATCTCCATTGGGGATCCTCCTACCTTGACCTTCATCAGTTACTTGCTTATGTTGCATTCAAAGGATTCAAGGTATACCAAATGGATGTCAAATCTACATTCCTAAATCGAATACTCGAAGAAGAAGTATACATTAAATAACCAAAAGGGTTTGTTGATCTAGACAAGATAAACATGGTATGTAGACTAGAAAAAGCCTTGTATGGATTAAAATAAGCACCTAGAGCCTGGTATGAAAGACTTCACTCCTATCTCATTAGCATTAAATTTGTAAGAATGAGTGAAAATAGCAATCTGTACCTAAAAGAAGATACCGATGGTAATATTGTGATTGCTGAAATTTTTGTTGATGATATCATTTTTGCCCAAGGTAAATGAAATGTTATGCAAATAATTTGCTAATGAAATGAGCAAAGAGTTTGAAATGTCTATGTTTGGGGAGATCAAATTATTTCTTGGTCTACAGATTATTCAAAAATATGCAGGCATAAATATCACGCAGTCCAAATACATCAAGGAAGTGTTGAAGATATTCAAAATGGAAGACTCCAAACCAGTTGGAACACCTATGGCTACCAGATGTAAGCTGAGAAAAGAAGACAAATCAAATGAGGTAAATCAGACTTTTTATAGATCAATGATTGGAAAACTAATGTATGTTGTTCATACCAGACTAGATATAGCGCATGCAGTTAGAATAGTCGCAAGATTCTTTGCTGATCCCAAAGAATTACATATGACTATTGTCAAGAGAATTCTTAGATATCTGAAGAACACCAAGGACTATGGTTTATGGTATAAAAGAGAAGGAAAATTTGAGCTACAAGTCTATACAGATGCTGATTCGGCTGGAAACATTGATGACCGAAAGAGCACAACTGGAGGAAAATTCTTCATGGGTGACTGAATTGTCACATGGATCAGCAAGAAGCAAGGATGCATCTCTCAGTCTAATATAGAAGAAGAGTATTTCACTTCTGCTAAAAATTGATCCAATATTGCATGGATCAAATAGTTGCTGGAAGGTATGAATATGAAGATTCTTGAACCAGTAATTATCTATTGTGACAATACCAGTGCAATTAACATTTCTAAGAATCCAGTCATGCATGCTAAGACTAAGCATATTGCTATCAAGTATCACTATCTAAGAGAACAAGTGCAAGAAAAGGAAGTGATTCAGGAATATGTTCAATCAAAGGAACAATTAGATGATATATTCACCAAGCCATTACCGAAAGATACATTTGAGTACCTAAGAAAGAGACTAGGGGTCCAACCCTTGTCTATCATTCAGTAAGCTTACTAGGAGGTTGCATCAGCCTACACATAATCTAAAGAACATTCATGTTGATGTAAACACTAAGATGAACAACAAAAAATATATTTGTATACAGCAAGGTACAAATCTGCACCAATCACAAGAGACATTGTATTGCTGATGTATAGGGAAATTCAAGGAATATATTATATAAAGGGATAAAAGATTATATAGAAGAAACTTGTTTGGCATTGTTGTCAAAGGGAGATATTATCTCATTATCATAAGGGATTCATTATCATAAAGGAGAGATTATATCGGTGATCATAAAATATTATATCATTATCCATGAAGAGAAGTTCCTAAGAATCAGAAGGAAGATTTAATCAATATTCAAAGGGAAAGAGATTGATTACATATGAAATATCCATCTAAGGAAGAGAAGTAACAAAGGGAGAGAGTTCATAAAAGAGAGAGATTATTGTCAAAGGAAAAAGAGATTATCAAGAAGAGGAACAGTAAAGGTAGAAGCACATATCAGAACAAAGACATTAGATGCTACATCTATCCAATGAAGGAATTGAATTTTGAAAGAGAACCACTCTGCAAGAAACAAATCTAAGCTATTTGAACTTACCGAGAACCAGATACTTGTAATAGTTACAATAGGAAAGATTGATGAAACTACTATATTTCATATTGTATTTGTAATAGTATAGTATGATAATGTAGTGTGTTGCCATCAATGCCAAAGGGAGATATTGATGACATGTAACTGATTGAATGTTTGAAGATGTTAAGTTGATCACCGAAATGCAGAAAGATAATGCAAGACATTAAATCAATTAATGGATTGTATTGTGATTGATGTCAACTTGATATAATCTAATTGGTTATAATGAAAGTGTCAAAGACTTTAGAGAATTAGAGAGATAAAGATTATGCTTTCAGTAATGCATAAAAGACAAGCATTCACTAATTGATTTCAAACACTGACGGCTAGTGGAACCCGACGGATAGAGATAACTAAAAGTTAAGTCATAATGATGCCTGAGAAAGAATACCAATGAGCATTATTGACGAGCTAAATCACAAGCATATGCGACGACTAGAATCATAGTGTAGCCCGATGGACAGACAACCCCGACAGAGAATCCCGAGGAGAACTAGAGTGTTGACCAAAGATATAAAAGAGTTAAAACACTGAAGTTAACAAGAGTTTAGAAATGACAAAATATCTACTTGGCAGAGCTAAATATAGACTTAACTAGTATTTATCATTGTTTTCATCGACAAGATAAAGCCAGAGATAAGTAAAGGATTTAAAGCTATTTTTTCCAGTTGGCAAGAAGATCTCTATGAGATAAAACATGAGTTTTGCTTTAAATCAAATTGGCCAAGATTGCAGATCACGCCAAGATCAAGAAAATCAAGAACCTAGAAACAGGGATATCACTTCTATAAAGAGACAACTTAATTCATTACGAATTAAGGGGAGTGAATGAAAAAGAGGATGTTGGAGAGAAACTGATGATGAAAAAATTCATACAGTCCTAATCAATCAAGTTGAGAAAAGAGATAAAGCTTTTCGTGGACACTGAGCAATAGAACATAGCATCACTGAGAAGGAAAAGAGTGGAGCAAAGGTATTGAAAAAATATATTGATCATATTGGTTGAATGAGCTTAGAATAGATCTGAAAATCTGCAAGTATAAGTTGTATATGTGAACAAATCATATTGTTTCAGTTTAACCATTAATTCAGAAAGCCTCTTAACAAAGCAGGATTTAAAGATCCTTTCTATATTGAGATACATCCCAAGGAGTATCAAAAATTTTGATCATGAAGATAGCATGAGATGCCAAATACCATTTGACAAACCAGGAGAGTTTGGACAAGGAAGGTAGCATAGAAATGCCTGATATCAAGTGACAAACTAATATTTTAAATCCTCTATCAAGGTCACAACTAACAGTGTGTTTGTCACCTTTAAAAGGGCCGGCTCTTCACTGAGCTCACTTTAGAAGAGTGAAAATTTTGGGTTACCAGTCCCAAGTGGTTTTTCCCTTAACAGGGTTTCCACATTAAAAATCCATGTGTCAATGCATTTATGAGTCAATACTTTTGTTTTTTTCATTACACATAGCTAATCTGGATTGATCGGTATACTCTAAGTAATTTACTATTTTTTGGTAAATTAAAAAACTGTTATTCGGTAAACTTACAGAATAAGGTTAAACAAAGCATTCCGCACAATAGTAATTTGATAAGTATATTTGAAGGCATTCATCTAATAGGACTGAAGATAACTAGAGGGTTAATATTGTGGTACTAAGTTTTTGGGTTGATTAATTGGAATATTTTTTATGCCACTGATTCACCCCCTCTCTCAGTTATTACTAAGAATTGGTATCAGAGCT
Source organism: Thuja plicata (assembly GCA_018584345.1). Taxonomy (NCBI): domain Eukaryota; kingdom Viridiplantae; phylum Streptophyta; class Pinopsida; order Cupressales; family Cupressaceae; genus Thuja; species Thuja plicata. Next base: position 1,028,671 of record MU226246.1, read on the forward strand.
TGTGTGCTTAGAAAGGGAGTTTAATAGCTCAAGCAAAAGATCACAAAATGAATAGACGAGATGTTCCCAAGTTGAATAATGACAACTTTGCATCATGGAAAAGTAGAATAAGACTCCACCTATCAGGTATTGGTAATGATGTTACTCAACACCTTGATATTGAATATGTGTTGCCTACAGGACCTCACACTCTTGAGCAATTAAGAGAAAAGCATGAAAATAATTGCATGATGATAGAACTTGCCTCATCACTCTCTGATGTTGAGTTTTAAGATGTCAAAACCTGCACCTTTGTAAAGAAAATATGGGATAAGTTGAAGCCAGTACATGGAGGAGATGCTAATGTACTACGAGCCAAGGCAGAAAGTGTAAGAGGGAGGTTTGATGACCTAAGGATGAAAGAAGGAGAAAATATCACTTAGTATAGCTATAGAATCAAAGAGGTAGTCAATGCTATTAGAGGAGTTGGAGGTGTACTTGAAGAGGAGATAGTGGTAAGTAAAATCTTAAGAACCTTACTACCTGTATATGCTATTAGATTTTATCCTATTCAAGAAATGAGAGCAATTGCAAACAATACAGTTACTCTAGATAGTCTGATTGGTAGACTGATTTTATTTGAGATGAATAACTTTGATAATATTTTCTTACCATATATAGAATCTGCATTCAAATCTTCTTTGAAAATAAGTAATTCAAGTCATATATATGTTATTAGAAATGATAGTGAAAGTGATAATGAGGAACAGGGACTTGATGAGATTGAAGCACTAATGGCAACAAGATTGCAAAGAGGCAAAGGTAGATACAAAGGTAAATTACCACTTGTATGTTTCAATTGTAAAGAGGTTGGACACTTTGCTGCAAGATGTCCAAACAAAAGAAAAGATGACAGAAGTAATGACAGATCATATGAGAAGAAGTTTGATAGAGGTGATAATAGAGATTACTGAAGCAACTGACAATCTGACAAAAGAGATACCCAAGAATACAAGGACAAAGGGAAGAAAGCTTGTTACCTAGCTGAGAACAGAACTAATGACACTGACACCAAATCAAAAGAAGACATTGAGATGGTATTTATAGCCATGAAGCATGATTCAGACAAAGAAGAAGAAAGGTATGTAGAAACTGCACTCATATCTAAGGTTAGTAAGAATGATGTCTGGATCATGGATAGTGGCTGCACTCACCATATGACCGGTGATAAACAAAAATTTGAGACATTTGAATACTATAATGGTTGTTCTGTAAGAATGGGAAATGATACACCTTGTCCAGTTGAAGGTAAAGGAACTATAATGTTGAATAACGTGACAAAATGTGAAAATGCATACTGGGTAAAATGACTGAATTATAATCTGTTAAGTGTTTCATAGCTGAATAATATAGGTCACTAAGTGGCATTTGAAAATAAGAAGGCAAAGATCTTCAATGAATTAGAAAGGTTGATCAGAACCAATGACCGGACAAAAGGTAACCTTTTCTATCTTGATGACATTATCACCACTTGTTTAATGGCTAGAAATGAAGACATATGGTTGTGACACAAAAGATTGTGTCATGTGAATTTTGACAACATGATAAAGATAAGAAACAAAAGGAATGTCAGAGGATTACCAAGCATGACTAAGCCCAAACATATCATTTACAAGAATTGTCAAAAAGGTAAGATGACAATGTCTAGTGTCAAGATTAAAACCCATACATCTAATGCAATTCTAGAATTAGTCCATACAGATCTATGTGGACCCATGAGGACAAAGAGCTACTATGGAGATAGGTATTTTATTCTCTTTGGTGATGAGTATTCTAGAATGATGACAGTTATGTTCTTAAAAGATAAATTAGAAGCATTCAAGATGTTTAAATGGTTTAAGGCTATGGTAGAAAAAAAAAGTGAAAAGAAATTGAAATGCTTAAGGTCAGATAGAGGAGGGAAATTTACTTCAAATGAATTCACTAACTATTGCAATGAGTATGGAATTAAAATTTAGGTTTCTGCACCGAGAACACCACATCAAAATGGAATTTTTGAGAGGATAAACATATCAATTGTTGACTATGCAAGAACATTGATGATTGCAAAGAGAACCACTCAAAATTTCTAGAGGGAAGCTGTCAGTACTGCTGTCTACACATTAAATAGAGTACAATTCTCTACTTCAAGAAGTACTATTCTCTAAATCTAATGCAGAAGCAGAGTATGTGGCTACTACTACAAATTGCTTCAATATTGCATGGATCAAATAGTTGCTGGAAGGTATGAATATGAAGATTCTTGAACTAGTAATTATCTATTCTGAAAATACCAGTGCAATTAAAATTTCTAAGAATCCAGTCATGCATGCTAAGACTAAGCATATTGCTATCAAGTATCACTATCTGAGAGGACAAGTGCAAGAAAAGGAAGTGATACTATAATATGTTCAATCAAAGGAATAATTAACTGATATATTCAGCAAGCCATTACCAAAAGATAGATTTGAGTACCTGAGAAAGAGAATAGGGGTCCAACCGTTGTCTATCAGTCAGTAAGATGACTAGGAGGCTGCATCACCCTACACATAATCTGAAGATCATTCATGTTGATGCAAACATCGAGATGAACAACAAAAAATACATTTGTACACTGCAAGGTAAAAATCTGCACCGATCACAAGAGACATTATATTGCTGATGGATAGGGAAATTCAAGGAATATATTATATAAAGGGATAAAAGATTATATAGAAGAAACTTGTTTTGCATTGTTTTCAAAGGGATAGATTATCTCATCATAAGGGGTTCATTATCTTAAAGGAGAGATTATCTCAATGATCATAAAATATTATATCATTATCCATGAACAGAAGTTACTAAGAATCAGAAGGAAGAGTCAATAATTATTCAAAGGGAGAGAGATTGATTACATATGAAATATCCATCTAAGGAAGAGAAGTAACAAAGGGAGAGAGTTCATACAAATAGAGAGATTGTTGTCAAAGGAAAAATAGATTATCAAGAAGAGGAACAGTCAAGGCAGAAGAACATATCAGAAAAAAGACATTAGATGCTATATCTATCCAATGAAGGGATTGAAGATTGAAAGAGAACCACTCTGCAAGAAACAAATCTAAGCTATTTGAGCTTACCGAGAACCAAACATTTGTAATAGTTACAATAGGAAAGATTGATGAAACTACTATATTTCATATTGTATTTGTAATAGTATAGTATGATAATGTAGTGTGTTTCCATCAATGCTAAAGGGAGATATTGATGACATGTAACTGATTGAATATTTGAATATGTTTAGTTGATCACCAAAATGTAGAAAGATAATGCAAGACATTAAATTAGTAAATGGATTGTATTGTCATTGATGTCAACTTGATATAATCTAATTGATTATAATGAAAGTGTCAAAGACTTCAGAGAATCAGAGAGATAAAGATTATGCTTTTAGTAATGCATAAAAGACAAGCATTCACTAAGTGAATTCAAACACCGACGACTAGTGGAAATTGACAGACAGAGATAATTGAAAGTTAAGTCACAGTGATTCTCGAGAAAGAATATTGATGAGCATTACTGATGAGAGGAATCACAAGCATACCCAACAGCCAAAATTATAGTGTAGCCCGACGGACCGACAACCCCGACAAAGAAGCCTGAGGAGAACTGGAGTGTTGACTTAAGCTATCAAAGAGTTAAAACACCAAATTTAATAGGAGTTCAGAAACCACCAAATATCTAGTTGGAAGAGCTAAATATAGACTTAAATGGTAGTTATCATTTTTTTCATCGACGAGATATATCAAGAGATAAGTAAAGGATTTAAAGTTGTTTTGTACAGTTGGCAAGATGATCTTTGCAAGATAAAACAAGATTTTTTCTTTGAATCATATTGGCTAATATTGCAGATCACGCCAAGATCAAGAAAATCAAGAACATAGAAACAGTGATATCATGTCTATAAAGAGACAACTTAATTCATTATGAATTAAGGGGAGTGAATGAAAAATAGGATGTTGGAGAGAAACTGATGAAAAACAACTTCATACAGATAAATATTTCTATGGACACCAAGAAAAAGAGCATAACATCACTGAGCAGGACAAAAGTGGAGAAAAGGTATTGAAAAGATATATTGATCAGATCGGTTTAATGAGCTTACAATAGATCTGAAAATATGCAAGTATAAGTTGTATATTTGAACAAATCATACTGTTTCAGTTTAACCATTGATTCAGAAATTCTCTTATTTGAGCAGTATTTAAAGATCCTTTCTATATTGAGACACATCCCAAGGAGTATCAAAAAGTTTGATCATGAAGATAACATTAGATGCCAGATACCATTTGATAAACCGGAAGAGTTTGGAGAAGGAAGGTAGCATAGAAATTCCTGATATCAAGTGAAAAACTAATATTTTAAATCCTCTAACAAGGTCACACCTAACATTATGTGTGTAACCTTTAACAGGGTTGGCTCTTGACCGAGCTCACTTTAGAAGAGTGAAAATTTTGGGTTACCGGTCCCAAGTGGTTTTTCCCTTAACAGGGTTTCCACGTTAAAAATCCATGTCAATGTGTTTATGAGTCATTACTTTAGTGTTTTTCATTACACATAGCTAATATGGATTGATCGATATACTCTAAGTAATTTACCATTTTTTGGTAAATTAAAAGACTATTATTCGGTAAACATACAGAATAAGGTTTAACAAAGCATTCCGAGCAGTAGTAGTTTGATCAGTATATTTGAAGGCATTCATCTTATAGGACTGAAGATAACTAGAGGCTTAATATTGTGGTACTAAGTTTTTGGGTTGATTAATTGGAATATTTTTGAGGCCACTGATTCACCCCCCCTCTTAGTTATTACTAACACTACATAGAGGAAATACACAAAAAAAATTCATTGTTATAAAGTTTAAAATTATTATTAAATCTTATTAATTTAAAATTAATGAATTTGAAAATTATTAAGTAATTAATAAAAATGATCTAATTAATTTTTATTTATTTTTTTAAATTTTAATTAATTAAGATCATAGTGATTCACTAAAACACCATAGATGTTCCATGTGTGTACTTTATGTTATTTTCTATGTCATTTATGACTTAAGAGTTTTTTAATTTAATAAATATAATAGTGTAATAGAATTGGAGTTAAATAAGATGTCAAATGCATGCATGCCTTCTATCATGTGACCTTGGTGTTGTTAAGTGTCAGTGTCGGTAGGATGATACACTAGGTGGGTTTTGTCTTCAGACTTGTATTATCTTATGATTTTATACATTTTTGCTCTTTGGGTTTCATATTGTGGAAAGTTCATAACCTATTTATGCCACGATTGGTTCATGTGGTGTCTTGTGTACATTTGTGAGCAATGTCATGTGTTCCTTGAGTCTTTGATCTTTTTGTTATTTGACCATAAAAGGCGACAATCAATATTGTGTTAAGTTTTGATTTGTTCACTTGGTCACCCTATTTCTGTTGGAAATGAGTTGAGTAACTAAGAGGGGAGGGGTGAATCAGTTACCACAAAAACAAAACCAAGTCCCTTAGATGTCTTAATTAAACTTATCACTGTTACTCAGTTAACATAGATATTCTTCTGTTACTCAGTTAACAAAGCAAATCTTAAGATATTAACTGTGATTATCCTTTAGTGATTAAGTGTAGAAACATAAATGATAAATAAAATAATATATACACATATAACACTAAGATTCAACATGGAAACCCAATATGGGAAAACCCACCAATTACAACTAGTTATTGTTTTCAGTCTTCTAAAGTGAACCCTATTAGGAGCCAACCCTATTAAAGGTTACAATACACACTGTTAGGTGTGACCCTATTAGAGGATTTAATCACCCTGTAAGGAGTGGCCTTGTTAGAGGTCTTCAAACACTTCAATGTAGAAATGTCACCTTGTGAGAGGTTTTACAAAAGACTGTTAAGTCTACTCTATAAAGAGATTTGGATCACAGCTACAATTGTTAGAGAGTAACAATGGATTGACCTGTTTGATGAAGCAACTGTCTTTTCTGATTCAGATCTCTGTGTCTGGCTTTGAACTAAATCCTCACTGATCAAATATTCTATTGCAGCTCTGTATGTTCCATCCTTAATCAGAATCTCATTTGATTTCACCTCCACTCTTCATATCACAAACTCACACACATCTTACACACATTCAATCCAAACTTGACCTTATATATATATGATAATCCTTGTCAAGTTGGCTTGAATAACCTTCCAAATCAATAATAAATCTTAATTCTATCAGCTGCATATAACCAATTAAACATAAAATGTAAATTGTTGTTAGTCGGCTGACACTAAAAGAATAACTCAGTTAACATTGTAATCCTTCAATGCCCGACCAATACTGTAATGCCCGAGTGAACTCGGTTAGAATTGAAAATCACTTTGGTCTTCTTCAATGCCCAAGAGAACTTGGCATACATTGACTGTGCTTGGTTTAGGTATAGACATTTGTGTAACATCACTATATTTTTGTAAACATCAATGCCAATACACAATTAAATAATTGTCATCAATAATCTCCCTCTTTGGCATTGATGGCAACACAACATGTCATAATACAAATAATTATAGAGCAATAGTAACAAGAATACAATTTTATTTATATCCTTAGCTTCATTCTAATCCTCATCCAAAAAACTCCCTCTGTCTTCACAATCACTGAAATACAGATTTCTCCCTCTTACATTAATCTCTGTTTCTGATAAAATTTCTTCCTCTATCATCAATAATATTTCCCTTAATAATTCCTTTGACATGACATCAATAATCTCTCCCTCTTTGACAACCAATGCCAAAGACACCATCCAATACACATCCAAGGAAGTTGTAACGTACCTGTTTGTATTGATTCATATACAATAAGCTCTAACAATCTACATCAATATGTTAAATCTGTTCTGTAGCTCGGTTGATGCATCACTAATCTGTCCATTAGTGAGCCTCAATTAGGGGAATCACTCCTAGATTTCCTCTAAGATACAAGAATGCATCCTTAGGTAACAGTTTTGTGAATATGTCTACAATTTGTTCTTTAGTATTCACATAATCCAACCTTACTTCCTTGTCTTGAACCAATTCTCTCAAGAAATGATACTTTATTGCTATATGCTTAGTCTTAGTATGCATCATAGGGTTCTTTGGAATTTTAATAGCACTAGTGTTGTCACAGTAGATAATAACTGGTTCTTTTATTTCCTCCTTCATACCTAACAACAGCGATTTGAACCATATAATATTTGAAAAATTTACTGCTGCAACAACATATTCTACCTTTGATGGAGACTGAGAGATGCAATTATGTTTCTTGCTGGTCCAAGAGACTAATCTCTTACCAAGGAATAATGCTCCACCACTTGTGCTCTTTCTGTCATCAACACTTCCTGCCCAATCATCATTAGTAAAAGTCTTCAAATCAAAGTTTCCTCATTTATTTTACCATTATCCATACTCTTCAATACCCTTAAAATATCTCAGAATCCTTTTGATATCCATCAAATGATTCTCTCTAGGATTAGCTGAAAACCTTGCAACAATACCAACTGCTAATGCAATATCAGGTCTAGTGTGAACAACATATTGGAGTTTACCAATAATGGATCTGTAGGTAGTCTGATTTACCTCCTTTGAATCTTCATCCTTAGACAACTTATGTCGAGTAGACATAGGTGTTCCAACTAGTCTGGAATCTTCCATTCCAAATTTCTTTAGTATCTCTTTGATGTATTTAGACTAAGTAATGTAGATACCATCCTTCATCTGATAAACTTGTAAACCAACAAAGAATTTGATTTCACCAAACATAGACATCTGAAATTCCTTACTCATAGCTTTGGAGAATGCTTTGCATAAATCATCATATCCAGTAAACAGTATATCATCAAAAAATATCTCAGCTAATAGTATCTTGTTCTGAGGTCCTTCTTTGATATACAAGCTACTATTGTCATTAGTTCTCTCAAATCTATTACTTATCAAGTAACTATGCAATCTTTCATACCAGGCTCTAGGAGCTTGCTTTAGTCCATACAAGGCTTTGTGCAATTTTCAAACCATATTCCTTTTGTTAGGATCAAAAAATCCTTCAGGTTGCTCAATATAGACTTCCTCTATAAGAATTCCATTCAAGAATGCATATTTTACATCCATTTGGTGTACCTTGTGTTGGTTGTATTTCTAGTTTGTAGTCTACCCAGTAAAATTTTGATGTTTCCTGTCATTCATATGCTCAAAACTTAAAAGTCATGTCTGAAATTGCTTATATATGTCTTCAAATAATGTTTTTAGCCCCAAACCTAGTGGAAAATGTTAAAAAACCCTAAGCCCTAGGGTTATCTCTATTTGAAAATGCAAAAAAGCCCTAAAATCTTAGTCAAGTTTCTATTTCTAAGTTACCTTTTTCATAACTTAAGTCTGAGATATTAGCATGTGCTTATTGTATTAGTCGCTTAGTCTTGTAAAGAAAAAAGAATATTCCAATCAGTCTAGAGACTCAGCAAAAATCATTGGTCACGTAATCTCTTGATAAAAATAATATGTCTTGGCGCATATGGAGACTTAACGCAAACCGTTCATCTCAAATCAAAATCTAACAGTGGTCAGGTTGTCTCTAAATAAACCCTACATTTTTAAATTTATCTAGCAATACTGAGTTCACACAGTCGCTAGGTCTCCTAATCAAACCTGAGTTAGATGTCAGTTCAGTATTAGTGTTGTCGCCTAGTCACAAAAGAAGTCATGGTTTAAGTTAAGAATCAAGCAACTTGGTGACAACCACAGGATGAAAGTCAAATCCAACGACAGTCATGAGGTCACGGTAAGAATTTGTAAAGTCAAATGAGATCTGGCGATCAGGAGACAAAGAGAAAGATGAGACACATTTTCATCATTCACGTAGTCTCTAATGAAAAATCAAAGTAAAAAATACACCTGGCAGCTTGAAGATAGCATTCGTGAAATCTCGTGAAAGATTAGGGTTTTCTATGAGAATCTAGAGAATTGGCACCAACCGTTAGATGCACAAAAGGGGAAGATCAACGACAGTCATGTTATCTCCAGATGGAAATAATAAAGGTAAATCATACAGTGATAAAGAGATGGAAAGTATTTGTAGCATGGTCTCTAGATAAACTATGAGTTAAAAGGTTGGTTCAGCCAAAGAGAGATATAACAGTTGCCAAGTCTCTAGATGTAAGATAAGGTTAAATAAATGTTAGTGAAAGGCTTAGTCGTGGTGTCTTCAAAAGAATATGAGTTCAGGGATTTCATCATGAAACAAGGAGATAACCGTTGATCTAGAGACTAATCCAATGACAGGCGCTAAGTCTCAGTAAAAAATCACAGTTAAAGTTAACATTCAACGACAAGGAGATCACACAGTCACTAGGTCACCAGAAACAAAACAAAAGTTAAAGTGAAGACTTTTCTTTAGTGCCATGGTGGAAATTTTCCAGCCAATAGATTTTTACAGATTTATGCCAGATGGAAAAGTGGCTGAGTTGTGATTAATGACAGCCAATCAAATTTTATTTTGATCTCTTTTCAAATTTTATAAGGTTTAAATAAGTAAAATGCACTCATTGATAATTGATTTCATGTCAGTTTGAAATGCCACGACTAGAAACAGAATTGATGTCACAGTATGTAAACTAATGGTGAAAGTGACTGAATTGTAAGTTTACCAGTTTTGAAGAGATGGCTGCATTGATTTCTCAGATATAAGTAAGTATATCCGTTGTCATTTTATTTTTACCAGCTTCCAAGTTTTCTGAGCTAAGAGTTTTATAAAATATTATCATTTTCCAAGAAGAGTCAAGTTTTTCCAAGTATTTTGTATTGAATGAAGTGATTTCCTAATTCAGAATTTAGAAGGAATTGTGATTGGTGGTGTTTTCAGTGCTCAGAAGTTCAATTTTTAGAGTAATTGACAGCTTGTGGTGAGGTTTTGTAAGAGATTTGTTTCAATATCTGTAATATATATATTGGAATAGAACAAGATGAGTTAGGCCATGAGTGTAGCATCTATCAGTGGGAGAATTGGTGATGATGATGATATGAAAGGGAAGCACAACTACTCTGAAGAATTCATCTTCTTGTTGCCTGGATCAAGCTAGAATTGAAAGGTAAGTGCCGACACTCTCATAGATGATTTATCATTCATTAGGGATGCTAAAACCCCAAGCTCATCAAGTTATTCCTTGTTCAATTACTTTTATAACAAAAGTGATGAAGCTATGCCTATCTGAAACCCATGGACCTATAGATTGGCCAAATCAATAGTCCCAGACATCTTTGTAGATGTCAATTTTATCTTAGAGATGGCCAGTAGGTATGATAACCTGACCAAAACAATAAAAAGGGATGATGGGAAAGCCCTAATTACCCTAGACAGAAACTCATTCATGAGAGCTTTTAATGTATACCATCCCATGGCCACAAAAATCAGCTTGAATAGTTTAGAGAATAGATATACAAGAGAATCTGGCATTGCTTCCAAATTAATTCAGGAGAATCATGTGCCAAGGAGAATGAAAAACTATATAGCACCCATTCTAGGGACTGCCCCATACTACTACAAGGACTTGAAATTCTACATGAAGTATATATCATATGCATTGTGTAGAGTGTTAGTACAGGATGGAGGACTAGAGAGAATTACCTTAGACATCTTGATGATGGTCCTAGATATGCAGAGCCCTCACACCAGTACCAACTATGATTATATTTAATATATCATAGATCAAATGCATCAGGGATTGATTGATATACAAAACAAGAAGGATAATCCCAGATTCATGCATTACTCTATTTTAATGCATTTGATCTTATACTATAATTTTCCAATTATGAATTGTCAGTGTTTAAGGCCTCAGAGGTTTCACCAGAACTAGGACAACCCTATTCAATTTTGGTTGAGAGTGTGGAATTACACTTCTAGGTAACAAGATTTTTCTTCCTTTGAAAATTGGATAGTATATCCAATTCTTAAGTGCCTAGGTGTCAACAAGACAAGGCTACCAGTAAAGATGATATGACTATTAAGGCCATGCTAATATCTTGATAAGTGGCTAGGAGATCACAACTGGGGTGACTTCTACTATGAGAAGAATTTCACATTGATCAGGGTGTATGGTTGTACCCACCACCTCATGTTTTTCCATTCCATGTGCCACCAAGGATTGCAGAAATGGAATTCATCAGACAACTAATTCTGATAGATAAAGAACACCTTGCTCCTCATAGGAAGGGTACATTTACCCCAAGGTAGTTCAAAATTTATAATTTTACAATTGGAAAGAGGGCATTAGACCCAGTAAACAACTGGATGAGCTATTACAGAATGAATGTGTCCCTATATAGATACATTGATACAGAAGGATTCATCCTGAGTGCCAAGAGATACTGACACCCACCATTCCATATACAAAGGACCATGAGGAATGCATGGAGGAATACCTAATAAGAAATATACTAGAAGATGAGGAGGTTGATAAAAGAGCTAAGAAGTTCAATGAATTGATGGACCTAGAGAGACAGGTAAAGAGAAAGGGCATTACTTGTGGCAATTTCTTCCCAGGCCTGCCATATTTAAAGAGGCTTAATGCCATGATTGAGTCCCACACTCTCCTATGTAACAAACTAGAAGATGCACTTGTAGTGCCAGAGAAAGGCCATAAAGGGTGCTCATCATCAGAATATGATGAGGATAGTGATGAAGAGTACTCAGTACCTAGCTCCCCTCCAGTTAACCAAGTGTTTGTTGAAGAAAAAGAAACTTAGGGTGATGATATAATTGACCTAATAGAGGTCTCTAAAATTGAGGTTACCAATGAGCCCCCACCAAAAAGATGAAAGGTTGAAACATGGGAACCTTCTCAGAATAAAGAGAAAAAGAAAGATAGAATTGGTGCTCTCATTACTGGAAACAGAGCATATGATCATCACTTGAGGAAGAAAATAATAGGAGGAAAGAAACTACAGAAGGATGAAGAAGAGGAAGTAGATTTACCTCTCATGACTTGCATAGATGAGAGATCGATATATCAGGATCAATTCCTAAAAGATGACAATTTCATCAAAACAAAGGAATTCAAAGAATTCCTCATCTGGAACAAACAACAACAAGTTAGTGCATATTTCTAGTTAGCAGGTGGTGATCTAGTAACCACAGAGGCTCTACAAACATTGCAAAATTATGATCCTGAATCAGAGCAAATTACACCTGAGGAGGAAAGACAATTGGTCAAGGTCAGTCGTATGTTATTAGTATAAGGGTGGGATTTGGCCTTTGCTTTTATTATTGATCAGATTAGAAAGCAACCTGATGTAAATTTGTCATCAGAAACACTGGTTGGGGAAATGATAAGAGGGTTTGGATATAATCAAAAATCCCAAGCATTAGCAATGTGGAGCTTAGCTCCAAAAGATCAAAATCCAGCCCTAATAAACATTCAGGAGAAAATGGAACAAAATAAGATCATCTGGTTAGTCTAGAACATAGGAGACTAGGAAATTTCCTAAGTGCTCACCCATTTTTCTCAACTGAATGAAGCCAAAGCAATCCAAATGTCTGAGAAATTGAAGAAGATCACTAGTGAAACTAGTGATATTGTCAAAGACAGAGAGATGGGACTAATTAAAATCAAAGCACAAGAGAAGCTCATAGCAGAGCTTACACAAAAATTGCTAGACAAGCCGTAAGCTTCCCCTGCAGAGCCAAAAGAGGTGCAAGATGTTGAGATCCAAAAAAAGGAAATAGAGGATACAACAACAGAGACAAAGCAGGAGGTTAAGGAGCACAATGAAGTTATTTTGGGTGCATTAATTTAAATTTTGTAGCATATGGTAGATACAATAAAGGATAATATTTATGTAGTAAATGGAGCCTATGTAAAGTTTCCAGGCTTATAAGTAGAGGTGAACAATTTTATCTCAATTTTGAATCCCTATTATGCAACATGGTCTGACAGAACATCACTTTTTGAAAGGTTGGCTTCTTTGCAACCACTTAGGTCAGACCTACCAGAAATAGTAACCTAGGTTGGGACTGAGATAGAATAAATAGGAGCCACCTTGTCATTTTTTAAAGGAAAGGCTAATCAAATAAAGGCATGGTTGAACATGTTTGGATTAAGCTACAACAGATTTGTGCCTCCAATTAAATTAGAGGATAATCAGATTAAGCCACTAGGTGTATGGGGCTCAGAGATTGACATTGTATTGCCTAGTAAAGAGGTTTATGTTTTTGATAATGGAGAGCTATATATGGAAAGATTTAATAAGATTCTAGATGAAGCAATTAAGGTAGAAATAGATTGAAACAAATTCATCACAGATGTCAAGAGTATTACTGATGCCAGGTGGAAAAGATAAAAGACCCAGATGGAGAATATACAGAGCTTTGAATGGCCAAAAAAAGAAGATGTTACAGCATGGGACATCTTAACAAAGGACAAAAAGAAATATCCTGTCACTATTAACTTGGACATCATGGATAAAGAATAGGAGGACACGTGGCACCTGCTCTTTGAGCACATGAGAGTTAGCAATCATAAAGAATAGTGTAAGTTAGCCTGTATTAGTGGTCACTAGATCTGATAACAAATATCAAATGCTATCCTAAACATATATAGACAAAGGAGCAAAAGATCACAAGAAGACAAGGAGAAAATCAGATCTTATTCTTCAATTTTGTCCATCCACTGCTTAGTTATTTCTTGTCTTTTGTCTTTTCTAAATTTTAGGGTTAGGTATTAAAACCATCTAAAGTTTGTAGAATCCTTACTTCTTAAGGATTCAAAGATGGTTTAAGCCTATAAATAGAAGTCATTGTAACATTTTTTAAGTCGGATGATGGTGGAATAGAATTACAAGGCAAACTACTAAAATTTGTTTGAGCCTCTGTACTTTTTTGTTTATCTAAATGTATTTGAAGTATTAAGACATTAATAAAATATATTGAAATCTCTGTTTTACATCTTGGTTGTCTCTTTTTATTTATGTTATAGTTCATTGTATGTTTATTTGTAAGGCACTTAGACATACTGATCGCAAGGTGATTGTGCAGTCATTTGTCAGCTCCTTAAAGGAAGGATTAATTATTTCAAATTACTCGAGAGAACTTAGAATTAATTTAAGGATTTGATGATAGTTATAGAACTAGAGGATAATTTGTAAGGCATTTTATCTTTGTTGCAAGTAGTCTATTGATCACCTTATTGTGGATTTATACCATATATTGACTTTATAGCCCATATGATCAGGCACTGGTTTATAGTTTTGCATTTAATTGTTCAATCATCTAACATTTAAGAACAATCATTCAATTAAATTACACTTATAAAAGAGCATACATTCATAAGAAATTGTACTCACAAAGTATACAATTCAATTCTACTGATTCCTTTAAGAGAGAATCAAATAGGTTATCCCTCCTGAAGTTCATAAGAACTGTAAAAGAAAGAAGGATGGGAATCATTATTGCATTATTGTATGTTGTTGTCAAAATACTAGTTTGTCTCATTAAGCTTTGTATTAGGATATTCATAGTCATTTGCATAGTCATCTACTTATTGATACATTAAAAGGCATTTCAGAAAGTTAGTAAGACAACATAATACACTCTAAAGATATTGTTAATCAGTAATCATTCATAGGTAATACCTACTTGAGTCAATGGATCTCAAAAAAGAAGGAGGAGGTAATAGTTTCCCCTGATATTATCTATACCCTCATCAATTAGGCATTTCTCTTGCTTGAATTAGTCAGTTCAAATATTGGGAGTCATAGAGTTAAAACAAGCATTCAAGCATTTTGAGGTTCAGCAAGAAAAATCCCTAACAAACTAGCGACTCTACTGGGGAGTTGAAGAATTATCTCAATCTCTGGTTGAAGAAGATTCAATTTTATTTATTTATAGTTACAGTTGAGTTTTGCAAGTTTAGGTCATTCTAGTAGTATTCAATATTTCCCAAACTTGTGGTTGGGTGGTGACTCTAAAGAAAATCTTTTAAATCAGTGCATAAGTGAAATATATTTACAAATATGAATACTAGATCAAGAATAAGAGAAAATCCATAAATAGAGGTGGAGAGTGGGATTCCCACTACTTCAAAAACTAATTTGTCTTGGAGAGAAAAGAAAAACCAAGCAAATATCAGTAACTTTACTCACAAAAGATGAAGAAACCACTAGAAGAAAGGATATCAATCAGTCTAGTCATGAGGGAAATACCTCAGAGTATGAGAATTCCCAGACCTTGGACTAGAAACCTATGCAGTTACTACTACTTCTAGTGAGAGAGAAGGAACTGACACAATTAGCTCAGACTCTGAAGTTCTTTCTGATGAGCTTGCAGAGGAAGAAAGAATCCTCATGAAACAACTAGCCCTTATTCAACAGATGAATAGGGAAAAGCAACATAAAAAGAAAAAACATGAGCACAAGGATGTTGACAAGTATAGGAGAAGATCCCTTATACATTAATCTGCAAAGAACATTGAGAGGTCTTGGCGAGACTAGGAGACTCCCAGCACCCACAAAATTTTAGGTCCTCAAGATTTCAAAGATAAAGGAAGAAATAAAGTTGCAAAAATAGAAGTTGAGGAGCCAAAAACACAAATGAACTTGACTGATAAAATGTCTAAACTAGACATTTACCTTGAAAATATTAAAAAAGAAAGAGAAACTATGGCCAAGATGTTGGAGAAAGTTGAAGCAAAAGCTACTAATATCGAGATGAAGAGAAAAATTGATTTTTTGCAATCTACTACAATCTCCTTTGTTGATACAGAGAATGCTACAACATCAAGAAACAAGGCTTCTTCTTTCAAAGACCATAGAAAATTCTTTGCTCCTAAAGATACTGACAAATTCCAAAGGAGACATCTTCCTGCAGAAAGGTACAAACAATTTTCTTTCTTTGGAATTCCAGGTTATCCTAATGCAATACCAGAAGTTATGGGAGAAAAACTTCCAAAATTTTTAGGAAATAATGTTGTAACTTGTGAAGAGCATTTAAGAAAATTCTTTGATGTTATAGATGATTTAAATATCAATCTTGAAGATTTCCTTATGGAATTATTTGTACAATCTCTAGTGGAAGATGCTAGGGATTGGTTTAGGAGTTTGTCTCATGGTTCTATAGGAACAATGGATGAACTGATTGATTTATTCAAGGATCAATATGATGATAAGACTAATGAAGGGTTTTTTCTCAATGAATTTAACAATATAAGGAAGAACTCAAATGAATAAGTAACAGAGTTCAATACAAGATTCCAACGAGCTATGCATAATCTGTTTCAAAAAATGAAGTTGGATCAAAAGGTATGTCTTGCTACCTATCTCAATGCTTTTGATTCAAAAATGGGCTATGAACTTAGAGGTAAGAATCCAAGAACTTTAACACAAGCCTATAAAACAACTATGAATATAGAGATGAATAGGAGGATATCAGGAAAATTGGGTAAAAGAGAAGATCCACGCTTTAATAGGACTAATCAAAAGGAGCTTGAATACAGAGAGTACAAGGTTCGATAGAATATTAAGTCATCCTATAAAAATAACTATAACCCACAAAATAGAATGCAAAATTACCCCTATGTTACCCAATTCAAAGATGGTAAGCCTATTGTTCCACTAAGGATAGACAAACCTGAGAATAGGACTCCTGATCCCCTACATAAAAATACTATTCACATGTGTAATGATGAATTTTGGTGTGAAGCTTGTGAGGAACCACACAATCCTAATTTTTGCATTGTTTATTTAGATATAAAAGAAAATGAAGAGCAAGAAAAGCATAAAAATGAGTTATGTGATTATAGTATGAATAATGCTTATTCATGTCATGATATGGATTATGATGAAGAAATTGAAAATCATGACATATATGGATCACAAGGTAGAATGGAAGTTCATCAACAAAAAATCTTGTCAGATAGCGAAGAAGAAGAAAGGGTTGATCACATAAGGTTTTATGTCCAAAACAGTCAGGAACCCTCAGTAGTGAGAAAATCCTTTGATGAATAAAAAGCTAGAATTGCTGCTGATTTTGTAAACAAAGCTAGAAATAACTATCACCTAAGAAACAAAGTGGTGGGTAATGTTGGTAGTCAACAATCAGGCATCTTCATAAAAGAAAATAGAACAAATGCCAAATATGTACCTAAAAAGGATAAACCTTGGGAAAATGCAAATAGACGTAAGGTCAAGATAGTGAACAAAGCCAATGAACAAAAAGATATACATGTAGAAAAGGATAAATAGCTAGAAGCAAGTTCTTTTTCCCCAAAAGTAGAGAATAAGAAATCTAAAAGGGCAGAACTTGCTGTGAATATTCATATAGAAGAGAATAATATCATTGTAGAAAAGCCTAAAACCTCTTATATAAAGTATACTCTAGTAGATATGGGACAATATTTATCTCAGATGACTGTGAAAGTCCCATTCTTAGAGATGATGAGAATAAAATAACACAAAGATAAAGTTCTTTTAGTGTTGAATAATGTATCAATAGTAAAACCTCAGAAAATAGAACATGTTGAAAAGAAACTCAACAGTAAGGGAAAGGATCCTAAGGGGATGATCTCTAAGATCCCTCAAATTTACTTAAACACAAATAATTCTATAGGGGTTGTTGACCCTTTTTTCTTGACATTGGTAATAAATGGAAAGATGCTCAAAAATTGTATGATTTACTCAGGAGCATCTAATACACTCATGCCAGCAGAAATTATGAGATCCATGGGATTACAAGTCGATACTCCTCATGGGAGGTATCAATAAATGGACTCAAGAGAAATCCCTATTGTTGTAACTATTGAAGCCCTACCTTATAAATTATCCATATGCCCTGATACAGTGTTAACTATGAGTGTACTAGTGTTTGACATACCACCACATGATGGCATGTTGTTGTCCAGAAAATGGAGTGCTTCAATGGGGGGCAGTATCCAATGTGGCTTATCCTATGCCACTTTCAATATAGATGGAAATAATGTAAAGGTGTCTAGAGAGGGAAGAACACCTCATATGATAGAATTACATAAGGATACAAATATTAATTATTGTGTTGACATTGGCATGGAAAATTTTAGAATCAAAAGGAGTACTCACCAATGTGAAAATGTTGATCCTTTGGTGAAAGAGTTGTCTACACAGAGTGATGGTTTGTGGAAAATGTATTTTGATGGAGCATGTTCAAAAGAAGGATCAGGAATAGGAGTTCTACTTATATCTCCATTAGGTACCACATTTAAATATTCTTTTCTGCTATATGTTAGTGTACATATAATACAATAGAATATGAAGCTTTGTTTGTAGGGCTAGATATTTCTACTAAACATGGTATAAAATGTTTAAAATTCTATGGTGACTCAGAGTTAGTAGTAGCCCAAGTAAGGTCCAAATATGGTGTAAAGAATGACATATTAAAGATGTATAGACATGCTATTTGGGATCAAATAGAATTTTTTGATGCCTTTAATATAAACTGGATAGAAAGGTCTAGAAATATTATGGCAGATTTCTTGGCCAATATGGCTTTGAAAACTCATGATATGACCTTAAACGGGGTATCAATTGTTGAGGTTAAAAGAAGACTAGTTGTTCTAGACAATATTTACAACCAGAAAGTGTTTGAGGATGATCAAGATATCATTAAATTTCTTCAGTGCCTTGATCATTATGAAGACCAACGCATAGATTACAATAATCTAATTGAGGTCATTGATGGTAAGGATTGTATACTTGAGGATGAGGTTGTCCAACTCAGTTCTAACTAGATTCCTAAGAGATTGGTAGAATTGGAGGCATTGTTTACTAATCAGAGTGAACAAACATCAGGAATAAGAAATGATAAGATTGAGGATTTAGAGGAGATAAATTTGGGATCACATACCACTCCTCAAATAGTTTATATTAGAAAAGGATTGGAATATCATGTTAGAACCAACCTGATAAAATTACTGAGAAAACATAAGCATGTTTTTGCATGGTCATATGAAGATCTTAAAGCTTATAGAGAGGATCTTTTCCAACATGAAATCCCACTCAAAATAGATATGAAACCATTCAGGCAAAAGCAGAGACCTATTAATCCTTTGTTGGCTCCTAAGATGCAATAGGAGTTGATGAAATTAAAGGATGCTGGAATTATTCATCCTATCAAGCATTCAACTTGGGTCTCAAACCTAGTACGAGTAAGGAAAAAGAATGGTGATATAAGACTATGTGTGGATTTCAAAAATCTGAATATTGCTTCCTTAAAAGATAATTATTCTCTACCAAACATGGAAGCAATGTTGCATAAGGTATCTAGTTGTGAACTGTTATCAATGATGGATGGCTTCACAGGTTACAACTAGGTACTTGTAAAAGAGTCAGAGCAATTCAAGACTGCATTTACTACTCCATGGGGAACTTATTTCTATGTCAGAATGCCCTTTGGATTAATAAACGTGGGAGCAAATTTCCAAAGAGCTATGGATGTAGCATTTAAATATTTTATTGATCTATTCATGATTATCTACCAAGATGATTTGACTTCATTTTCTAAAAAAGCAGGGGATCACTATGAACATCTAGAAAAAAAGTTCAACAAGGCTTTAAAATATGATGTTTCACTAAACCCTAAAAAATGTCATTTTGCAGTCACAGATGGAAATTTATTAGGACATATAGTGTCCAAGGATGGAGTAAGGATAGACCCTGAGAGAATAGAATCCATTCAAAAGGTCACTGCTCCAAAGAATATAAAATGAGTGTAATCTTTCCTTGTAAAGATTAATTTTGTTAGAAGATTCATTGCCAATTTTGCTGTAATTGTCAAGCCAATAATCAAGTTGTTAAAGAAAGATGCAAAGTTTCAATGGAATGAAGAGGCTCAGATAGCATTTGAGAAAATCAAGAAAGAAATATAAGAGGCCCCTATTTTAAAATCTCCATATTACAATAAGCCCTTTTCTTTATTCTCATTTGCATCTTTTCACACTATTGTTGTTGTTCTACTACAGAAGGATGAGGAGGGATTTGAACAACCAATAGCATTCTTTAGAAAATATCTCCAAGCTGCAAAGCTGAATAATGAAATGATGGAAAAGTAGGCATATGCATTGGTAAAAGCTGTTAAATCATTCAAACCTTACTTAGTTTGTGCCAAAGTTCTTGCATATGTTCCTCATTTAGCAATGAAATATATTCTTACCCAATCATAAGTGACTAGTAAAAGATGCAAGTGGATAAATAGAATTCAAGAATTTAACCTAGAGATCCATATTACAAAATTGGTTAGAGGACAGGGTTTAGCAAAACTAATGACTGAAGAAAATCTAGACTTGGTACAAGTAAATAGTGTAGTGATACATGATTCAACAATAACCAATATTGAAATACATCCATTATATGTTGATATTCATGTATTACCTAAAAAATACCAAATGTCCTAAAAACATGTCAGATAATCAAAAGAGGAGTCTAAAGTTACAAGCTCAAAAGTACACCTTGATTCAAGGAGATCTATACTGGAAAGACAAAAATGGTGTGCTATTTTTATCTCTATATAAAAACCAAGCTGAGAAAGTGCTAATAGAAATGCATGCTAGAATATGTGGTGGGCATTTTTATGCTAAAACCACTGCTCATAAGATTTTGAGGGTAGGATACTATTGGCCCAGTGTATTTAAAGATACTCATGCATTTGTCTAGAAATGTGAGCCTTGCCAGAGGTTCTCCAACAAATTGAAGTTCTCAAGTGCCCTAATGTTGAACCCTGTGAGTACTAAAGCACCTTTACAATGTGGGGTATTGACTTTATTGGAGAATTTTCAAAGAAGACTAGTGGAGGAAACAGTTGGATACTTGTTGCCATTGACTATTTTACAAAGTGGATAGAAGCTATTCCTACTAAAAAGGCAACAAGTAAAGTGGTTACTGAGTTTTTGCTAGAAAATATTTTAACCAAATTTGGTGTCCTTGCCAAGCTAGTTATGGATAATGCTATGTGTTTCAGATCTGATGAGATCAAAGAATTCTATAATGAATATGGGATTATAATGTCTTATTCATCCCCATATCATCCTCGGGCTAATGGCCAAGCAAAATCTAGTAATAAGAGCATTCTGAAAGTTTTAAAGAAGACTTTAGAAAAGAACAAAAGAGTTGGCATACCAAGTTGAAATTAGCTCTATGGGCTGATAGGATAAGAGTCAAGAAAGCCACTAGTAAGTCACCATTTGAAATTGTGCATGGTTTACAGTCAAGGATGCCTATCAACAATCTATTACCTATATACAAGTTCATACAAGAAGAAGAGCTAGAAATGTCTGATCCAATGAAAGACATAGTAATGCAATTAGCTGAACTTGATGAAGTCAGAAGAGAGGGTCAGAAAGAAAACATAAAGCTACAACAAAAGATGAATTACCTATTTGATAAAAGAGAAGGTTGTAGAAATTTTATACCTGGTTTCCTTGTACTCCAATGGAATTTGAGAGCAGAGGATAAATGTAAGCATAAAATGTTTGAATCTTTATGGCTTGGTCCTTTTATTGTTTCTCAAATTTTTGGTAAAAACTCCTATATCTTGAAGAACATGAATGATGAAGAATATGAATTTCCAGTGCATGGGAAGTTCTTGAATCCATTTTTCAGTTGAAAATGAAAGCTTTAAGCACAAATAAAAATCTCTGTATTATATGTAAATAGGTGTGTTTCCTTTCAGTTGTGTGTTTCCTTTTGCAATAGGTTAGTCTACATCTTTTGAAGAGGTTTGCAACTAGAGATTCTATGATTCTTTATATAAACTTGTGTTTACATATCCTCAGATAGTGCCACTGTTGGTTGTATTTCCAGTTTGTAGTCTTACCAGTAAAATTTTGAATTTTCCAGTCATTTATATGTTCAAAAGTTGAAATTCATGTCTGAAATTGGTTATATATATCTGCAAATAATATTTTTATCCCTAAACCTAGTGGAAAATGTCAAAAAATGTAAGCTCTAGGGTTATCTTTGTTTGAAAATGCAAAAAAGCCCTAAAATATCAGTCGAGTTTCTACTTCTAAGTTACCTTTTTCATAACTTAAGTCTAAGATATTAGCATATGCTTATTGTATTAGTCGCTTAATCTTGTAAAGAAAAAAGAATATTCTAATCAGTCTAGAGACTCAAAAAAAAGCATTAGTCATGTTATCTCTTGATAAAAATAATATGCCTTGGCAGATATAGAGACTCAATGTAGACCATTCATCTCAAATCAAAATCTAATGGTGGTAAGGCTGTCTCTGAATAAACCCTGTAGTTTTAAATTTATCTAGCGACATTGAGTTCACATAGTTGCTAGGTCTCCTGATCAAACCTAAAATAGATGTCAGTTCAGTATTAGTGTTGTCGCCTAGTCATGAAAGAAGTCATGGGTTAATTTAAGAATCAAGAGACTTGGTGACAACCACAGGATGAAATTTAGATCCAACGACAGTCATGAGGTCGCGGTAATAAGTTGAAAATTCAAATGTGCTCTGGCAATTAGGAGACAAAGAGAAAGATGAGACACGTGTTCATCAGGCGTGTATTCTCTAATGAAAAAGAAAAGTAAAAAATACACCTGGTGGCTTGGAGATAGCAGTCGTGAAGTCTCATGAAATTTTAGAATTTTCTATGAGAATCTGGAGACTTGGCCCTAACTGTTAGATGCAGAAAAGGGGAAGATCAATGGCAGTCACATTATCTCCAGATGGAAATCATAAAGCTAAAATCATATAGTGATAAAGAGATAGAAGGTATTTGTCACATGGTCTCCACATAAACTATGAGTTAAAAGGTTGGTTCAGCGACAAAGATATATAATAGTTACAAGGTCTCCGGATGTAAGCTAAGGTTAAAGAACAGTTAGTAAAAGGCTTAGTCGCAATGTCTCTAAAAGAAGATGAGTTAAGAGATTTCATCATGTGACAAGGAGATAACCATTAATCTAGAGACTGATCCAATGTTAGTCACTAAGTCTCGGTAACAAACCATAGTTAGAGTGAACATTCAGCGACAAGGAGATTACACAGTCACTAGGTTGCCAAAAATAGAACCAGAGTTAAAGTGAAGACTTTTCTTCAGTGCCATGGTGGACATTTGCTAGCCAATAGATATTTTAGAGATTTATGCTAGATGGAAAAGTGGCTGAGTTGTGATTAATGACAACCAATCAGATTTGATTTTGATCTCTTTTCAAAATTTATAAGGTTTAAATAAGTAAAATGCACTCATTGATAATTGATTGCATGTTAGTTTGAAATGCCACAGCTAGAAATAGAATTGATGTCACAGTATGTAAACTAATGGTGAAAGTGACTGAATTGTAAGTTTTCCAATTTTTAAGAGATGGCTGCATTGATTTATCAGATATAAGTAAGTATATCCATTGTCATTTTATGTTTACCAGCTTCCAAGTTTTCAGAGCTAAGAGTTTTATAAAAGATCAACATTTTCCAAGAAGAGTGGAGTTTTTCCAAGCAGTGTGTATTTAATGAAGTGATTTCTTGGTTCAGAATTTAGAAGGAATTGGGATTGGTGGTGTTTTTAGTGCTCAGAAGTTCAATTTTTAGAGTAATTGACATCTTGTGGTGAGGGTTTGTAAGAGATTTGTTTCAATATCGGTAATATATATTGGAAGAGAACAAGATGAGTTAGGCCATGAGTGTAGCGTCTACCAGTGGGAGAAGATGTGATGATGATGATATGAAAGGGAAGTGCAACTACTCTAAAGAATTCATCTCCCTATTGCCTGGATCAAGCCAGAATTGAATGGTATATATCGACACTCTCATAGATGATTTATCATTCATTAGGGATGCTAAAACCCCAGGCTTGTCAGGTTATTCCATGTTCATTTACTTTTATAACAATAGTGATGCAGTTGTGATTATATCAAACCCATGGACCTATGGATTGGCCAAATTAATAGTCCCAGACATCTTTGCAGATGTCAATTTTATCTTAGAGATGGCCAGTAGGTATGATACCCTAACCAAAACAATAAAAAGGGATGATGGGAAAGCCCTAGTTACCCTAGATAGAAACTCATTCATGAGATCCTTTAATGTATACCATCCCATGGCCACAAAAATCAACTTGAAGTGTTTAGAGAATAGATATATGAGAGAATTTGACATTGCTTCCAAATTAATTCAAGAGCATCATGTGCCAAGGAGAGTGAAAAAATATATAGCACCCATTCCAGGGACTGCCCCATACTACTACAAGGACTTGAACTTCTACATGAAGTATATATCATATGCATTATGCAGAGTGTTAGGAAAGGATGGAGGACCAAAGAGAATTACCTCAGACATCCTGATGATGGTCCTGGATATGTAAAGCCCTCACACCAATACCAACTATGATTATATTCAATATATCATAGATCAAATGCATCAGGGATTCATTGATATATAGAACAAGAAGGTTAATCCCATATTCACGCATTAGTCTATTTTAATGCCTTTGATCTTATACTACAATTTTCCAATTATGAACTACTAGTGTTTAAGGCCTCAAAAGTTTCACCAGAACCAGGCCAACCCTATTAAATTTTGACTAAGAGTGTGGAATTACACTTCTAGGGAGAAAGAGTTTTGTGCCTTTGAAAATTGGATAGTATATCCAATTATTAAGTGCCTAGGTATCAATAAGACAACTGGGGTTACTTCTACTATGAGAAGAATTTCACATTGATCAGGGTGTATGGTTGTACCCACCCACCTCATGTTCTGCCATTCCCTCTACCACCAAGGATTGCAGCAATGGAATTCATCAGGCAACTAATTTTGACAGATAAAGAACACCTTTCTCCTCACAGGAAGGGTACATTTACCCCAAGGAAGTTCAAAATTTATAAAATATAATTGGAAAGAGGGCATTAGACCCAGTAAACAACTATATGAGCCATTATAGAATGAATGTGGCCCTATATAGATACATTGATACAAAAGGATTCATCCTGAGTGCCAAGAAGCTGTTGACACCCACCATTCCATATACAAAGGACCATGAGGAATGCATGGAGGAAGACCTAATAAGAAATATACTAGAAGATGATGAGGTTGATAAAAGAGCGGAGAAGTTCAATGAGTTGATGGACCTAGAGAGACAGGTAAAGAGAAAGGGCATTACTTTTGGGGGTTTCTTCCCAGACCTGCCATATTTAAAGAGGCTTGATGCCATGATTGAGTCCCACACTCTCCTATGCAACCAACTAGAAGATGCACTTGTAGTTCTAGAGAAAGGCAACAAAGGGCACCCATCATCAAAATATGATGAGGACAATGATGAAGAGTACTTAGTACCTAGCTCCCCTCCAGTTAACAAAGCATTTGTTGAAGAACAAGAAACTAAGGGTGAGAATATAAATGACCTAACTGAGGTCCTTGAAACTGAGGTTACCAATGAGCCCCCACCAAAAAGACAAAAGGTTGAAACAGGGGAACCTTCTCAGAAGAAAGAGAAAAAGAAAGACAAATTAAGTGATCACATTACTAGAAACATAACATATGATCATCAGTTGAGGAAGAAAATAAGAGAAAGAAAGAAACTACAAAAGGATGTAAGAGGAAATAGAATTACCTCTCATGACTTACACAGATGAGAGATTGATATATCAAGATCAATTCCTAAAAGGCTATAATTTCATAAAAACAAAGGAATTCAAAGACTTCCTCATCTGGAATAAACAACAACAAGTTAGTGCACAATTGTAGTTAGCAGGTGGTGATCTAGTAACCATAGAGGCTCTAAAAATATTGCAGGATTATTATTTTGAATCAGAGAAAATTACACTAGAGGAGGCAAGACAACTGGTTAAGGTCAGTGGTATGTTATTAGTAGAAGGGTGGGCTTTGGCCTCTGCTTTTATTATTGATCATATTAGAAAGAAACCTGATGTAAATTTGTCATCAGAAACATAGGTTGGGGAAATGATAAGAGGCTTTGGATATAATCTAAAATCCCAAGCATTAGCAATGTGGAGCTTAGCTCCAAAAGATCAAAATCTAGCCCTAATAAACATTCAGGAGAAAATGGAAGGAAATAAGATCATCTGGTTAGTCCAGAATACAGGAGACTTGGAAATCTCCCAAGTTCTCACCCATTTTTCTCAAATGAATGAAGCCAAAGTAGTCCAAATGTCTGAGAAATTGAAGAAGCTCACTAGTGAAACTAGTCATATTGTCAAAGACAAAGAGCTGGGACTGATTAAAATCAAAGCACAAGAGAGGCTCATAGCAGAGCTTACACAACAATTGCTAGACAAGCCAGAAGCTTCCCCTGCAGAGCCAAAAGAGGTGCAAGATGCTGAGATCCAAACAAAGGAAACAAAGGATACAACAGTAGAGACAAAGTAGAAGGTTAAGGAGCACAATGACATTATATTGGGTGCATTAACACAAATTTTGCAGCATAGGGTAGATATAATAAAGGATAAGATTTATGTAGTATATGGATCCTATGTAAAATTGCTAGGCTTACAAGTAGAGGTGAACAATTTTATCTCAATTTTGAATCCCTGTTATGCAACATGATCTGGAAGAACATCACTTTTTGAAAGGTTGGCATCTTTGCAACCACTTAGGTCAGACCTACCAGAAATAGTAACCTAGGTTGGGACTGAGATAGAACAAATAGGATCCATCTTGTCATTTTTTAAAGGAAATCCTAATCAAATAGAGGCAAGGTTGAACATGTTTGGATTAAGCTACAATAGATTTGTGCCTCCAGTTAAATCAGAGGACAATCAAATTAAGCCACTAGGTGTATGGGGCTCAGAGTTTGACACTATATTTCCAAGTAAATAGGTTTATGTTTTTGATAATGGAGAGCAATAAATTCATCACACATATCAAGAGTATTACTGATGCCAGGTGGGAAAGATAGAAGACCCAATTGGAGAATATACAGAGCTTTGAATGGCCAAAAGAAGAATATTTTATAGCATGGGACATCTTAACGAAGCTCAAGAAGAAAAATCTTGTCATTGTTGACCTGGACATCATGGATGAAGAATAGGAGGACACATGGCACCTACTCTTTGAGCACATGAAGGTTAGAAATCATAAAGACTAGTGTAAGTTATCCTATATTGGTGGTCACGAGATCTCATTACAAATATCAGATGATATCCTAAACATATACAGACAAAGGTGCCAAAGATCACAAGAAGACAAGGGGCAAATCATATCTTATTCTTCAGTTTTGTCCATCCCCTGCTTGGTTCTTTCTTGTCTTTTGTCATTTCTAAATTTTAGGGTTAGGTTTTAAAACCATCCAAAGCTTGTAGCATCCTTACTTCTTAATGATTCCAAGATGGTTTAAGCCAATAAATAGAATTCATTGTAACATTTTTCAAGTCGGATGATGGTGGAATAGAATTACAAAGTAAACTACTAAAATTTGTTTCAGCCTTTGTACTTTTTGTCTATCTGAATGTATTTGAAGCATGAAGACATTAATACAATATATTTAAATATTTTTTTTACATCTTGGTTGCCTCTTTTCATTTCTATTACAGTTCTTGTATGTTTATTTGTAAGGCACTTAGACATACTGATCACAAGGTGATTGTGCAGTCATTTGTGAACTCCTTCAAGAAAGGATTAATTATTTCAAATGACCCTAGAGAACTTAGCATTAATTTAAGGATTTCATGACAATTATAGAGCTAGAGGATAATCTTTAAGGCATTTTATCTTTGTTGCAAGTATTCTATTGATCACCTTATTATGGATTTATACCATATATTGACTCTATAGCCCATAGGATCAGGCACTGGTTTATAGTTTTACATTTAATTGCTCAATCATCCAACATTTAAGAACAATCATTCAATTAAATTACACTTATAAAAGAGCATATGTTCATAAGCAATTGTACTCATATAGTATACAATTAAATTTTATTAATTCCTTTAAGAGAGAATCAAATAGGTTATCCCTCCTGAAGTTCATAAGAACTGTAAAAGGAAGAAGGATGAGAATCCTTACTGCGTCACTATTTGCTGTTGTCAAAATACTAGTTTGGATCATTAAACTTTGTATTAGGATATTCATAGTCATTTTCATAGTCATCTACTTATTAATACATTAAAATGCATTTTAGCAAGTTAGTAAGAAGACATAATCCACTCTAAAGATACTGTCAATCAGTAATCATTCATAGGTAATACCTGCCTGAGTCAGTGGATCTCAAAAAAGAAGGAGGTAATAGTTTCCCTGAATATTATCTATACCCTCATCAATTAGGCATTTCTCTTGCTTGAATCAGTCAGTTCAACTATTGGGATTCATAGAGTTAAAATAACCATTCAAGCATTTTGAGGTTCAGCAAGAAAAATCCTTAACAAATTGGTGACTCTACTGGGGAGTTGAAGGATTATCTCAATCTCTGGTTGAAGAAGATTCAAGTTTATCTATTTATAAGTTACAGTTGAGTTTTCCTAGTTTAGGTCATTCTAGTAGTATTCAATATTTCCCAAACTTTTGGCTGGGTGGCGACTATAAAGAAAATCTCTGAAATCAATGCATAAGTGAAATATTTTTACAAATATGAATACTAGATGAAGAATGAGAGAAAATCCAGAAATGGAGTTGGAGAGTGGGATTACCAGTACTTCAAAAACTAAGTTGTCTTGGAGAGAAAAGAGAAACCAAGCAAATATCAATAACTCTACTCCAAAAGTTGAAGACACCACTAGAAGAAAAGCTATCAATCAGTTTAGTTATGAGGGAAATACCTCAGATTGTGAGAATTCCCTAGACCTTGGACTAGAAACCTATGCAGTTACTACTACTTCTAGTGAGAGAGAAGGAACTGACACAATTAGCTCAAAATCTGAAGTTCCTTCTGATGAGCTTGTAGAGGAAGAAATAATCCTCATGAAACAACTAGCCCTTATTCAATAGATGAAAAGGGAAAAGGAACATATAAAGAAAAAACATGAGCAGAAGGATGTTAACAAGTATAGGACAAGACCCTTGAGATATGAAGCTGCAAAGAACATTGAGAGGTCTTGCCAAGACCAGGAGACTCCCAGCACCCACAAAAGTTTAGGTCCTCAAGATTTCAAAGATAAAGGAAAAAATAAAGTTGTAGAAACAAAAGTTGAGGAGACAAAAACTCAAAAGAACCTGACTGAGGAAATGTCTAAACTACACATTGACCTTGAAAATATTAAAAAAGAAAGAGAAAATATGGCCAAGATGTTGGAGAAAGTTGAAGCTGAAGCTGCTACTATTGAGATGAAAATAAAAATTGATTTTTTGCAATCTACTACAATCTCCTTTGCTGATACAGAGAATGCTACAACATCAAGAAACAAGGCTTCTTCTTTCAAAGACCATAGTAAATTATTTTTTCCTAAAGATAATGACAAATTCCAAAGGAAACCTCTTCCTACAGAAAGGTACAAACAATTTTCTTTCTTTGGAATTCCAGGTTATCCTAATGCAATACCAGAAGATATGGGAGAAAAACTTCCAAAAAAATTTAGTAAATAATGTTGTAACTTGTGAAGAGCATTTAAGAAAATTCTTTGATGTTATAGATGATTTAAATATCTATCATGAAGATGTCCTTATGAAATTATTTGTACAATCTCTAGTGGAAGATGCTAGGGAATGGTTTAGGAGTTTGTTTCACGGTTTTGTAGGAACAATGGATGAACTAATTGATTTATTCAAGGATCAATATGGTGATAAGAATAATGAAGGGCCTTTTCTCAATGAATTTAACAATATAAGGAAGAACTCAAATGAAGAAGTAACAGAGTTCAATACAATATTCCAATGAGCTATGCATAAGCTATTTCAAAAAATGAAGTTGGATCAAAAGGTATGTCTTGCTACCTATCTCAATGCTTTTGATTCAAAAATGGGCTATGCACTTAGAGATAAGAATCCAAGAACTTTAACACAAGCCTATAAAACAACTGTAAAAATAGAGATGAATAGGAGGATATCAGGAAAATTGGGTAAAAAAGAAGATCCACGCTTCAATAGGAGTAATCAAAAGGAACCTGAATACAAAGAGTACAAGGCTCCACAAAATAATAAGCCATCCTATAACAATAAATATAACCCACAAAATAGGATGCAAAATTACCCCTATGGTACCCAATTCAAAGATGGTAAGCCTATTGTTCCACTAAGGAAAGACAAACCTAAGAATAAGACTCCTAATCCCCTACATAAAAATACTATTCACATGTGTAATAATGACTTTTGGTGTGAAGCTTGTGAGGCACCACACAATCTTGATTTTTGCATTGTTTCTTTAGATATAAAAGTAAATGAAGAGAAAGAAAATGATGCAAATGAGTTATGTGATTATAGTATGAATAATGCTTATTCATTTCATGATATGGATTCTGATGAAGAAATTTAAAATCATGACATATATGGCTCACAAGGCAGAATGGATGTTCATCAGCAACAAATCTTTTCAGATAGTGAAGAAGAAGAAAGGGTTGATCACATAAGGTGTTATGCCCAAAATAGTCAGGAACCCTTAGTAGTGAGAAAAGCCTCTGATGAAGAAAAATCCAGAATCACTATTGACTTGGTAAACAAAGCTAGAAATAACTATCACCTAAGAAATGGAGTGGTGAGTAATGTTGGTATTTAGCCATCAGAAATATTCATAAAATAAAATAAAACATATGCCAAATATGTACCTAAAAAGGATGGACCTGGGGAAAATGCAAATAGACCTAAGTTCAAGATAATGAACAAATCCAATGAACAAAAAGATATACATGTAGAATGTAACACCCCAAAATTGGCACATTACAATTCTAATGAATTTTGGTGCATTTTCTCATCATCGAAGTCCTATTGTACTAGGAGAATTATCCTTCCTAATTGTCTTTAATTGACTTAGTCTGAAATGGAGAAAACCTAAATTTGCATAAATCTTACACCATATTTAATTCCTAAATTTTCAATATTTATTAGCTAAAAATCCCTATGATTAATTAATTTAATTCTAAAGTCCTAAGTGCTTTTAAATTAAATTAATCCCACCCCCTTTAGTTAATACACATCAAGGGAATTAAATATTATTTGGTTATTTGAATGGATTATCCTCACATGAATTTAATAATTCAAACAAATTAAAAAGCCACCCATGTGGCAATAAATAATTCATTTAATTAAATAATTCCTTCATTTTGTCTCACCTTCTTCCATGGAGATGAAGAGTCGGCCATTTCTTCCCAAGAAACTCTTCATCCTCTCTTCAGGCTTTTCTATATTATGGACCTTCTTTCCTTCATTTGAGAGGAACAATTTTAGAGTACCAAAACTATAGTGAATTATTGTCTCAATTCTCTCATATTTTCAAGCTTTCATTACATATTTAGTGTAATTTCATTTAGCTTAATGACATTCTTCATCTTAATTTACTCTGTTTACTATCAAGTAGCTTAATTATGTTAACTTTTTCAAGTTCTTATCTTAAAATCTGCATTTGATTGCTAGATTACAATTGCATCTCTCATATAGAATAAGTTTCATTTCTATTTTCAAAGCTTTCAAATCCTCCATTTTAGCAATGGTCTATGGTTGTTGGCTCTTGTTATGAGAGTAATTAAACACCCCAACTAAATAGGAGGCAACAGGTCGATTCAATTGATATTGTGGAATGAGCAATTCATGTTCATCTTCGTAATTCAATGATTGAGCAATGAATATGTTGTGTTGTGCCATATTTAGAGGTCAACATTCAGACACATACATTTTGGCACCTACCGTGGGGCAGAAAATTGATTTCTGACCTCACTCTCAAAAACATTTCTGACAAAATTTTGTACTTTGTCATACGCACATACTTCTCTGTGTATAAATTCTCGCACGAGAATTTTGAGCGTACCGCATGAAAAAACACTTTCTCATGCCAACTGGTGCATTTCCTCATGTGAATCCTTGTACTTCCTTGTGCGAGACTTGGTGCCAGTCTTTGTAATTTCATAGTTTCTGTAATTACTGTTACTATTTTTCTAATTATTCTCACATGTTATTATCTTTCTGATTCTCTGACACCATAACAGTGATTTGTAGGTCGCTTGACAAAGACATAAACTTGCTAACGGTTTGCTTTCAGGATGGTTGTCAAAGATCATTTTAAAACATTGTGTTTGTTTATTGCTTTCATCACATAGTATAAATAGGGCCTTGTTAAAATTTCTTGGGAATCTTGATAGTAAAATAGGGGAATAGGCTCTTCATTACATGGAAGTGATGCCCAAGGATGAATTCAAGACCTAGACATTGCTAACATGATGGAGACCTTGGGAAGCAAGGAAAGTTAACAAACCTTTAGGACATTCACTTGTCATGGGATTATGCTCTTCTCTCTTTGAGAGAATCAGAAACCCAAAAGCTTGTGAATTGGTTGGAGGAGAGTTATCTCGGTGACGAATATGTCTTGTGTGTTTGGGTAAGGTGAAGAGGTAGAGAAGTATGCTCTTCTCTCTTTGAGAGAATCAGAAAATCTGACCCTCGAATCTGAGCCAAGTCTTGTGTCACCTTTAGAGGGCCTACCAGAAGTTGAACCTCCAGGAATGACCCAAGTGAGTACACACCTATTGCCAGTGATTCCACCTCACTATAATAAAGTATGCTTTGTTGAGTCCAAAGACTCCAAAGCCATGGTAACTTCTTTCACATGATTTTGACTATCATCTTGAGAAAGCCTTGTCTGTTGTACTTAGCGGTGCTGCTCCTAGCCCTGCTTGCGGGGGTGTATGACTTTCAAGTGTTTGTGTGTCTGCGAGGCCCCAGTCCTATATCAGGGACACCAAAGGTTATAGTGAATGGAAGCCCACTAAAATCTTTCTTAGTTAGTTGCCTACCCAGATCACCTTTGAAAGAAGACATAATCTGTGCGCAGGGAGGGGGAAGAATCTCTCCCCTAGATTCTCAACATAGGTATGCACCTAGATTCTTGAAGTGGTATATGACACTGGCTCTTGCTTTAAGGGTAACATTTGAACATATATTACTGAGTCCTTGGAAACACTAAAAACATAGCCACCCTCTTGGGGGTGACACTTCTGTGTGAGGTGCACGCATACACATAAGTCGGTGAGGCATAGATTTTGTCTTCTCTACAATTTTTTTGTAGGGATAACTAAGTGTTTGTTTCAAGTATTAAACTATCCAATCATGATTAAACAAAGACTCCCGTGATTCTGCCAAGTTTCCTTGTCCTTGGTAGAACTGTTTGCGACTACTTCTTGCATCACTATTTCTTGATCAAAACTTTGTGCTTGTTAATGATTGCTTGTCACATTCAAACTGAGATTTTTGATCTGAACTATCATAAAACTATCCTAAATCTGGAAATTATGTCAGAGAATAGTCCTGACTGTGTCTCAAAATTTGATTTTTGTCTCAAAAACTGAGTTGATCTATCGAAACCTGGAGTTTTCTCATGCAAGATTCCAGAAATTGAGCATATCCTCGCGCGATTTTTTTATTTTCTTGCGCATAGTTAAATGTTTCCTCGTGCAAACCAGCACTTTCTCATGCGAATCTGCACCCTGGTGTCCTAAAATAGTGAGCTATTTCTCATTGACTGATGAGTTTTTTGCCTGATCTAATTTTTGTTTGAGGTTTGATTGCTTGTTTCCCTATTATTTGCAGTCTAAAACTGATTGTCTCAAGTTACGAACTGACCAATTCTTTCTCAAACTCATTTTGTCTGTTTGTTCTCTATCCTACCTTTCTGTGCTTTTGTACCTTACGACGCGATAGTCACATCTCAGCTATTCTAGCCATACTCTTGATGATTCATGTTGGGTGCATTTCACATCTTGGTTGTTCTAGCCTTTATCTCCTTCTTACTATTTCTAGAGATAGAGTTCTAAGTTAGATCCTAAGTTCTCTCTCATTTCATCTTTGTCTATGCCTGTTACGACTAGAAGCAGCAACATATTTCTCATTCGTGGTTACAGAATAGGTAGAGGTAGATCTTGTAATCAAGGAAGAGGTCATTCTGATCCTATTGTTCAATATGATAGTCAAGAGGGATCCTCATGTTCCTCATCATCATTTGGTATAGATCCTAGTCTGAATCAGAAACTGGTGTTTGAGCTGTGCTATAATCCCTTGTTTCAAGATCAACAAAACTCATTTCTTTTAGATCAACAAAACTTTGGAAGGCCATCTACTTGGTTCAACCCTATTGACGATCCTCACTACCTTATTGATCCTTTTGATCATACCAATCCTTTTGTTCCTGTCGATCCTTGTGAACCTATTAATTCTTCCAAACCCATCAACCCCTTTGACCCACCAAAATTTACGTTGGCCACGAACTCTTAGCTTGATACACACACTCACACTGAAGCTGTGCACACAACACAATCCCACATCAAGAACATGGGAAGCCCTTTCGATTACCTACAAGGTCAATACAGTGAGGTCCATGACCAATCTCAAAATGACTAGGGTCAACAAGGTGATCAGCATCACCATTACCCTCCTCCACATGACCAAAGTCAAGATCAAAACCCAAGCATTTATGAGATCCTCGGTAATGATGATGATCCAATAACTCAAAATGATATAGATGCTGCAAAATATAATAAGGCTCTCATCAAGATGATGGAAATTCTCCTTGCAAAAGATAAAGAGAAATATTTTCTAGATTTGGCAAACCAAGGAGTTAAGCTACCCCCAGATTTCAAAGTGGAAACACTTGTGACTAAAGAAGAAGAGACTGAGACTACCAAATTGCAAAATATGATTCAAGATATGCAAAACCAAATTAGCCAACTTGTAAAGGATAAGGACAAACCCGCACAACAATTCACGATGGAGAGTATATGTCCTTTTCCTTTTGATAGGAGTCTTCATATGCCACCTTTTCCCAAGGGTGTGAAACTCCCTAAATATGATAAATATATGGGTACCACTGATCCTCAAGATCATCTGAGATAATTTGGGGCCCTATCTATGGAGTTTAATCATGATCAAACTTATTTAATGCGTCTCTTTCCCCGAAGTCTGTGTGGACCTGCCATGGAGTGGTTTTCTCGACTACCCACTGACATTAAGACTTTTGATGAGATTGAAAATCTCTTTATCTAGCATTATTCTCACAACATACAGCATCCCATCAACATCAGGGACCTTTGCAATCTCAAGCAAAGCCAAGGGGAGCCATTTCTGATATTTCTCCAAAGATGGAGATAGCTTTGCACCAAGTATCCTCGTAAAATACCCAAATCTGAGAAACTTGATTGTTAGTAATAACTGAGAGGGGGGGTGAATCAGTGGCCTCAAAAATTTATCCAATTTAAACTTTAATCCACCAATCAATGCTTCTCAAATTATTAAGTCCCAACAAGATGTATGCCTTTACTTGAAATAAATAACTGTCTGTCAGTTTACCTTGTCTGTCCTGATTCTCCTTGATAACCGATAAGCAGTAAACTATATTTACCGATGCTCAGTAAATATGCAGAGTATACCAGTTAATCCATAAATGCATATGCAGAATGTAAAACAATAAAGTAATAAACCATACACATCTAACACAAGGATTTTAACATGGAAACCCTGTTAAGGGAAAACCCACTGGGACCGGTACCCCAAATTTTCACTCTTCTAAAGTGAGCCCTATTAGGAGCCAACCATGTTAAAGGTTACAAACACATGGTTAAGTGCGACCTTGTTAGAGGATTTTTATACATAGGTTGTCACTAAGTATCTAGCATCTACGCTACCATCCTTGAATCAGTCTCATGACTGTCAATAGGCTTTATGCAAATCTTACTACCATCCTTGAATCAGCCTCCTTCTTAGACTATCAATAGGCTTTAGGTAAGACCGGTGCTACTATCATGATTCAACCTTTTTAATAATCTGTTAGGATATACCTCAAATATAAAAAGACTATTAAGTCCTGCTCTGTTAAGAGACTTAATGCTTCAATGGTTAAACTTAAACAAAATGACCTATTTCTAATGCAACTGAATTGCAAATTTTTAGATCTATTTTCTTACAATATATTTCTAATCAATGTAACAATACAATTCCTTTGTACTTAAATTTTTTTGCTCTGTGATGCTGTGCTTTACTATTCATCGGTGTCTGCAAAATTTATTAGCTCTCCCTTAGCTTAATTGATCAGGACTACATGAAGTTTATCCTTCATCAATTTCTCTTTAGCATCTTCTATCAGTTCACTCCCCCATGTATCTGATTGCTCACTTTGAATGAATTATGCTTGTCTCTTAAATAGACATGATATTCCTTAATTCTAGGTTCTTGATTCTTGGCGTGAAAAACAATCCAGCCAAATTGATTTATGCTTTAACTCCTGATTTATCTCTTAGTTATCTTCTTGCAAACTGTATAAAGCATCTTTAAATCAATTACTTAATGGTGGTCGAATAAAATAAAATAAAACAACCAGTTAAGTCTATCTCTTAGCTCTTCCAGCTAGATATTTTGTCATTTTTTGATCTCTCTATTCTTTCAGTCAAATCTATAGTTTGTTGGTGACAACTGCCAGTTCTGTAGGTGTAGCTTCAGTTAGCTTTGGGATCTCTGTCTGTCGGGTATCATAGGATTTTTCTCATTGGGCATCCTGTGATTCTACTTCATTGAGAAATACTATCTTCTTCTCATCAAGGATCACTGTGACTTATATCTCTGTCTTTACCGATGGTGTGCACTCCGTCAGTGAAGTCTGTCACTTGGTGAATACTTGACTTTTATGCATTGCTGAAAGCATAACCTCTGTTCCATTAATTCTCTGAAGTCTTTGTCATTATTTCTATGACCATACAGATGATATCAAGTTGACAACAATGACATTACAAACCATTAACTAATTTAATGTCTTGCATCATCTTCAACTTAATATAGTCAAACATTCAATCAGTTACATGTCATCAATCTCTCCCTTTGGCATTGATGGAAACATGATATATTATCAAACTATACTATTGCTAATACAATATGAAATACAATTGTTGAGATTCATCAAATTACCAAACCATTTATTTTGATAACTGATAAAATGTCTGACCGCTGGTAAGCTCTGTGTAAGCTTAGATCTCATTCTTCCAGCTTTTCTTTTTCTACATCTGATGTGCTGTGTCCTTTTGATTTTTCTTCTTCTTTGATGTCTCTATCTATTGTTTTGCAACTTTTATGAAAATTCTCTCCCTATGGATATGATCTCTGTCTATTTGGATTAATCTGATAAAGAATAGTTTCTGATGATAATATGGACATATACATTCTCTCCCTTTGACAACAATGCCAAACAAATATTTTTAAAATATCTGACATTCTGTCAAACAATTTATTCTATCCATAATATATTTCTTGAATTTCCCTTATCCATCATCAATATAACAATCTACTCTGGTGATTGGTCCTGATATATACCTTTCTGTATATAGATGTAGCTTTGAAGTTCAGCTTCTCCTTGCATCAATCATGAATGATATTATGATACTATATGGTTGATGCAGCTTGCAGTCATTTTACTGACTAGTAGACATGGGTTTGACCCCTAGTCTCCTTCTCAGGTACTCAAATGTATCCTTGGGTAGTGGCTTGGTGAAGATATCAGCCAATTGTTCCTTTGATTGCACATATTCAAGTATCACCTCTTTTTCTTGAACTTGTTCTCTTAAGTAATGATACTTGATGGCAATGTATTTAGTCTTTGCATGCATGACTGGATTCTTGGAAATATTTATTGCACTGGTGTTATCACAAAAGATAACCACTGGTTCTTTGATTTTCATATGCATCCCTTCCAGTAGTTGTTTGATCCATGCAATATTTGAGCAGTTTGTAGTAGTAGAAACATATTATGCTTCTGCAGTGGACTGAGAGATGCATCCTTGCTTCTTGCTAATCCATGTGACAAGTCTGTCACCCGTAAAGAATGCTCCTCCAGTTGTGCTCTTCCGATCATCAAGATTTCCAACCCAATCAGTGTCGGTAAACACTTTCAATTCAAATTTGCCTTCTCTTCTATACCATAAGCCAAAATCCTTAGTATTCTTCAGATATCTTAGAATTCTTTTTACAACAGTTATATGTGATTCCCTAGGGTTAGCAGAAAATCTAGCAACAATTCCTACTGCATGTGCAATATCTGGTCTAGTATGTACAACATACATGAGTTTCCCTATCATGGATCTATATAGAGTCTGATTTACCTATGTTGTCTTGTCTTCTTTTGTTAATTTGCATCCAGTAGCCATCAGTGTTCCAACAGGTTTGGAATCTTCCATCTTGAATATTTTTAGAACTTCTTTGATGTATTCTGACTGTGTTATAAAAATACCTTCACTTTGTTGAATGATCTACAGACCAAGAAAGAACTTGATCTCTCCAAACATAGACATCTCAAATTCCTTGCTCATCTCATCAGCAAATGATTTGCATAGTATATCATTGCCTTCAAATATGATGTCATCAACAAATATTTCAGCAATCAAAGTGTTAGCATTAGTATCTTCTTTCAAATAAAGATTAATTTTTTCACTAGTCCTTATGAATCCAATACTTATTAGATAGGAATAAAGTCTTTCATACCAGGCTCTAGGAGCTTGTTTTAATCCATACAAGGCTTTGTAAAGTCTACATACCATGTTCTCTTTGTCTAGATCTACAAACCCTTCTGGTTGTTCAATGTATACTTCTTCTTCAAGTATTCCATTTAGGAATGCTGACTTGACGTCCATTTGATATACTTTGAATCCTTTGTATGCAACATAAGAAAGTAGAATTCTGACTCCTTCTAGCCTAGCAATGGGTGCAAAGGTTTCTCCATAGTCTATACCTTCCTCTTGTGCATACCCCTTGCATACTAGTCTTGCTTTGTTTCTTGTGACTTCTCTACTCTTGTTTAATTTGTTCCTGAATATCCATTTTGTACCGATGACATTCTTGTCATCTGGTCTTGGCACAAGTGACCATGTCTTGTTTTTCTCAATCTGTTCAATCTCATCATTCATAGCACTTGTCCATTCTTCATTATCTAGTGCTGCATTGACAGATTTTGGTTCAAACTCACAAATTAAGCAATTTGAGTTTAAAGACTTACTTCTTGTTCTTGTACCAGCTTTCTTATCTCCTATGATCTGGTTCTCTAGATGGTTCCTTCTGACATATCTTGCAAGTACAGGTACAACTCTTTGTATTTTAGCTTGATCCTCATTGCCTTGCACATTATCTTGATCATTATCTTGACCGTCGGTAACAGCATTCTAACTGTCGGTTGCAACATTTTGTCTTTCTAGATTTATGCATTGTTTCTCAAGTAGAGTTGTGGGTTCTTCATAGTATACAAACTTGTTGTAGTCTTTTGGTTCTTTTGTGCTCTCCAGCTCATTCTATCCTGCAAATTCATCAATCTTTACATTTTCACTTTCAACTATTTTGTTAGAAGCCTTGATTAGACATTTAAAGGCTTTGCTTTTGGTAGAATACCCCAGAAAAATTCCTTCATCACTTTTGGCATCTAGCTTTCCATTTCTATTGTCCATTAAGACATAACACTAACTGCCAAAAATTTTGAAATAACCTACATTGGGTGTTTTACCATACCATAGCTCATAAGGAGTCTTCTTTGAGTCCTTTCTTAATTGTACTCTGTTAAGTGTGTAGACAGCAGTGCTAACAGCTTCCCTCCAGAAGATCTGGGTGATGTCCTTCTCTATCATCAGTGTTCTTGCATAATCAACTATTGATCTATTCCTTCTCTCAGAAATCCCATTTTTTTGTGGTGTTCTTGGTGCAGAAACCTGTCTTTTTATTCCATGCTCATTATAGAAATTAGTGAATTCATCTGATATAAATTTTCCTCCTCTATCTGATCTCAAACATTTTAGATCATTACCACTTTGTTTTTCTACCATAGCCTTATACCATTTAAACATCATGAATGCTTCAGATTTTTCTTTTAGAAACATAATTGTCATCATTCTAGAGTAATCATCAAAAAAGAGAATAAAATATCTATCTCCATAATAGATCTTTGTTCTCATAGGTCCACATAAGTCAGTATGGATTAATTCTAGAATATCATCAGATGTATGGGTTTTTCTTTTGAAACTGGACTTTGTCATTTTACCTTTTTGATAATTCTTGAACATGATGTTGTCTGGCTTTGTCATCGTCGGTAATCCTCTTACACTTATTTTCTTGTTTATATTCATCATGTTGTCAAAATTCACATGACACAACCTTTTGTGCCACAACCATATGTCTTCGTTTCTATTCATCAAGCAAGTGGGGTTAGTATCATTCAGATAGAATAAGTTACCTTTGGTATGTTCACCGGTACCAATCAGTGTTCCTGATTCATTGGAGATCTTTGGCTTTTTGTTCTCAAATGCTACTCTGTGACCTGAATTATTCAGCTAAGAAACACTCAACAGATTATAATTCAATCCTTTTACCCAATAAGCATTTTCACATTTAATCAGGTTATACAGCATTACTGTTCCTTTACTTTCAATTTGACAAGGTGAATCATTTCTCATTCTTACTGTACCACCTTTATAGTATTCAAAATTATTAAACTTTTCTTTGTCACCTGTCATATGGTGAGTGCAGCCACTATCTATAATCAAGATATCATTCTTACTAATCCTAGATATGAGTGTAGTTTCTTCATACCTTTCAACTTCATCTAAATCATCCTTCACAACTACAAATACTATCTCAACATCATCATCTAGTTTAGTATTGGTATCTTCTTCTTTGCAAGAAGCTAGATAGCTAGCCTTCTTTCCTTTATCCTTGTAATCTTGGGTATGATTCCTTTCTGATCGTTGGTAACCTCTGTAATCTTTGTTATCACCTTTGTCAGATTTCTTCTCAAAAAATCTGTTATCACTTCTGTCATCTTTTCTCTTAGGACATCTTGCAGCAAAGTGTCCAATCTCCTTACAATTAAAACATACAAGTGGCAACTTACCTTTGTATTTACCTTTGCCTCTTAGCATCCTTCTCGCCATGAGTGCTTCAATTTTATCTAGATCTTCTTCTTCACTTTCACTTTCACTGTCTCTTCTAGATGAGTGTCTTTGACTGGATTTTCTTATCCTCATAAAAGACTTGAATACAGACTCTATACTTGGTAAGACACTATTATCAAAATTGTTCATCTCAAATGAAATCAGTCTACCAATCAGGCTATCAAGAGTGACTATATTATTTTCTACTACTCTCATTTCTTGAATAGCAGAGACTCTAATATAATATATAGGCAATAAGGTTCTTAAGATTTTACTTACCACTGTCTCCTCTTCAAGTGTACCTCCAACACCTCGTATAGCATTGACTACTTCCTTTATTCTTGTGTTGTACTGTGTGATGTTCTCACCTTCTTTCATTCTAAGGTCATCAAACTTTCCTCTAAGGATTTCTGCCTTGGCTCTCAGAACATTTGCATCACCTCCATGTACAAGTTTCAACTTGTCCCACATTGTCTTTACATTCTTACAATCTTTGACATCCTCAAATTCAGCATCAGAGAGTGAGGCTGAAAGCTCTATAACCATGCATTTGTGTTCATGCTTTACTCTCAATTGATCTACTATCAATGGTCCTATAGGAAACACATATTCAGTATCTAAGTATTGAGTAATATCATTTCTAATACCTGATAAGTGAAGCTTTATCCTGCTTTGCCATGAAGCAAAGTTGTCCTTGTTCAACTTGGGCACATCTCATCTATTCATCTTGTGATCTTTACTTAGGTCTTGAAACCTTCCTTCTAAGCACACATGATCTAATACCAATTGTTAGTAATAACTGAGAGGGGGGTGTGAATCAGTGGCCTCAACAATTTATCCAATTTAAACTTTAATCCACCAATCAATACTTCTCAAATTATTAAGTCCCAACAAGATGTATGCCTTTACTTGAAATAAAAAACTGTCTGTCGGTTTACCTTTTGTATCCCGATTCTCCTTGATAACCGATAAGCAGTAAACTATATTTGCCGATGCTCAGTAAATATGCAGAGTATACCAGTTAATCCATAAATGCATATGCAGAATGTAAAACAATAAAGTAATAAACCATACACATATAACACAAGGATTTTAACGTGGAAAACCTGTTAAGAGAAAAACCACTGGGACCGATACCCCAAATTTTCACTCTTCTGATGTGAGCCCTGTTAGGAGACAACCCTGTTAAAGGTTACAAACACACAGTTAAGTGCGACCTTATTAGAGGATTTTTATACATAGGTTGTCACTAAGTATCTGGCATCTACGCTACCATCCTTGAATCAGTCTCATGACTGTCAATAGGCTTTATGCAAATCTTACTACCATCCTTGAATCAGCCTCCTTCTTAGACTGTCAATAGGCTTTAGGTAAGACCGGTGCTACTATCATGAGTCAACCTTTTTGGTAATCTCATATAAAAATACTATTAAGTCCTGCTCTATTAAGAGACTTAATGCTTCAATGGTTAAACTGAAACAAAATGAAATTTTTCTAATGTAACTGAATTGCAGATTTTCAGATCTATTTACTTACAATGTCTTTCTGATCAATGCAACAATGCAATTCCTTTGTACTTAACTCTTTCTTCTCTGTGATGTTGTGCTTTACTGTTCATCGGTGTCTGCAGAATTCATTAGCTCTCCCGTAGCTTAATTGATCAGGACTGCATGAAGTTTATCCTTCATTAGTTTTTCTTCAGCATCTGCTATCAGTTCACTCCCTCATGTATTTGATTGCTCACTTTGAATGAATTATGATTCTCTTAAATAGACATGATATTCCTTAATTCTAGGTTCTTGATTCTTGGCGTGAAAAACGATCTAGCCAAATTGATTTATGCTTTAACTCATGATTTATCTCTTAGTTATCTTCTTGCCAACTATATAAAGCATCTTTAAATCAATTACTTAATGGTGGTTGACTAAAATAAAATAAAACAACCAGTTAAGTCTATCTCTTAGCTCTGCCAGCTAGATATTTTGTCATTT
Source organism: Thuja plicata (assembly GCA_018584345.1). Taxonomy (NCBI): domain Eukaryota; kingdom Viridiplantae; phylum Streptophyta; class Pinopsida; order Cupressales; family Cupressaceae; genus Thuja; species Thuja plicata. Next base: position 1,071,736 of record MU226246.1, read on the forward strand.
TATGATCTCTCTGTTCTGTCGGTCAAATCTATAGTTCATCGCTGGTGACAACTGCCAGTTCCGTCAGTGCATCTTCAGTTAGCTTCAGGATCTCCATCCATCGGGTATCATAGGATTTTTCTTATCAGGAATCCTATGATTCTGCTTCGTCGGGCAATACTATCTTCTGCTTGTCGGGCATCACTATGACTTTTATCTCTGTCCTTACCGATGGTGTGCACTCTGTCAGTGTAGTCTGTCACTTGGTGAATACTTAAATTTTATGCATTGCTGAAAGCATAACCTCTGTTCCATTGATTCTCTGAAGTCTTTAGCATTATTTCTATGATCATTTAGATGATATCAAGTTGAAAACAATGACAATACAAACCATTAACTAATTTAATGTCTTGCATCATCTTCAACTTAATATAGTCAAACATTTGATTTTGGGTATTAGGTACAGCTTCAAGGTCCCCTCAATTTTGATAGCATGATTAAGCAAGCTATGAGGATAGAGGTGTTTATGGTTAAGAAAGGGGAATTGACTTTGTACAAAGACAACAAACAAGGTTCCTCCTCTTCCAACAAAGAAAAAGGGAAGTTTGTCAACAAGAATAGGGATGTTGTGAATGATGGAGTGGTTGATAATGTGACCCCAGCTCCTTCAAAACCAATTTTCAATCTTAATTCTAGTATACAAGAAATCAAAATTGCTGAAAAGGCTACAACAAACACTCAACCGCCTTCTAGATTCTCTAGCAACAAACCTTGGGCCCCTTGACCCAAGCATGAATTTACTTCCTTGGGAGAACCGCTTGATGTAGTTTACAAGACTTTGGTGCAAAAATAGGTTCTCACTCCTTTGGAAAAGTGTCCATATGATCTGTAACCACGACCCCATTGGTGGAACAACAACGCATACTATGACTATCACCAGAACAAGGGTCATAATACTTATACTTGTCTTCAGTTGCGCCATAAGGTCCAAGATCTGATTGATAATGGTGATATTGTTGTGGATAATCATAATAAGAATTTAGATCACCAGGAATTTAAAGATTCCTTTCCTTATCATGAGAAAGGTGAGTTTTCCAACACTAAGAACAACAATGTCAAGGTTAACTACACGCATGCCTCTAATGACAATGTCATCAACATGATCGAACCTGTCAAAGTTGAGTATTGTGATGTGATTAATATCAAGGGGAGCGGGGATACTCCTAAGTCTAAGACCCCATTTGTCTTAAGATGCCTTGGGTCTCGCTCGTCTGAACCTAAATTATTTCAGGATTGTGCAAACGTCATTATCAATTCCTACACTAAGATGACTCTCAAGGGTCCTGACCCTCCTGCTACTACATCTATACTGAAACAACCCACAGATAAAGCTATTGTTTACCCTACCAATAAGACCACAAAAGTGGTCCCCACACCTCCTACTACTAATTATAGCATTGTCGACCAGCTACAAAGAACCAACACTCAAATTACCATCTTTGAGCTATTGAAGATCTCGCCTGCTCATAGGCAGATTCTGGATAAAGCCCTCACAAAGGCTAACATCCCCAAAGACATTAATCTTGATTAGTTTCAATCTATGGTGGGTCACTTGAATTCACTATGCTATCTTTATTTCTTAGAAGAAGATGACCATTCGATCAGCCACTCACATAATGCTCCTTTGCATATAGAGGTCATGATTGGCAAAAAAATCATCTACCACGTCCTTATTGATAATGGTGTTGGCCTCAACATCTGCTTCACTCACTTTCTCACTCAGCTAGGCTACAATGAAGATCACTTAGATTCCCACAATAAAATTACTATCAAAGCCTATGATGAAGAAGAAAGAAAGTCTAAAGGTTTAGTTGTGCTACCCATTCGGGTTGGACCTGTTGAAAGAGATGTCACATGTCAAGTGCTGGACATTCCTCTTGCTTATAACATCCTGTTGGGAAGACCGTGGATCCATGAAATGCAAGCAGTTCCCTCTACGTATCATCAGTGCATCAAGTTTCCTTTCCATGGCACAGAAGTGACAGTTCCTGCTAATATGGGCTCTTCTTGTAATACGCTCACACAGTCAACTAATATTTTTGTTCCTACTAACAGAGAATACATAAAACTCTATGATGCCAAGCTTAGAGACATGGAACAAACTTTGAAAATCAAAGACAAAGGCATGGGGGGATATCAAATAGAATCTGTGCTATCATTAGCAGCTCTACCTCCGTCTCAAAATTATTACAAGAGACCTTCTAAGAACAATAAATATTCTACTACTCCTGAAAAAGTTTATGATGGTGCCTTTGTACAAGCTTCAACACCATTAGAAGATCAAGATGAGGCAAGAGCTATTAAAGCTTGGCTTTACAAAGGAAAGGACATATCTGAACAGACCACCCCAGCTCATGAACTAGATCCCAATAATGAAGGTCTTAAAATCATGAAACACTTTGGATACAAAGGGAGTGGTCCAATAGGGATGAATGGTAATGGGCTAGTTGAGTCTATTAAAGCTACGGGTTGAAGGATGAAAGATACAACTGGTTTAGGCTTCAAGAAGATCCCATTCCATCTAGGGATTAACAAATTTGTATCTGAACTTGGGCTAGAACCAGAACCTGAGGGCATAGCTATAGTAGACACCTCAGAGGATAGCTCTGATGAAGATTCCTTTCCTTATCCTATTCCTCTAGATCTGGCAGCATTCTTTGTTGAGCCAGATGACGTCATAATACATGCCAGTATAGCCAAGGCTGACAGTGACTCCAATGGTGGTATTCCATTCACTTCTCTGACATACAAACAATGGAAAGTGTCACAAGACCCTAGTTTCTAGGGTGAGCGATACATACCATTACAGTTTCAAGAGCAATTTACGCAAGAACATGCTGGTATCACAAGAACTCTCAAACCTTCATGGTGCTAACATCCCAGTCAGAGTTCAAACATAGAATCCCATGAATATGAGTTTGAAAGTTTTTCAGAAGAATCCTCTGACAAGAATTTTTATACTACTTGTTGGTACTCTCAAATTTGGCACAAATTTGGAGTGACCATTTTAAAATTTTCTATAAGGCAAGGTGAGTACCCATGAAATTTTTTTTTGAGGCCAATCTGGAAGTGCTTATAAAAGGCACACTGGTGATTTTTATAATATAACACTTTGGAAAAGGGTTCAACACCTTTCATTTGACATATGTAGTAGGTTCCAGCTCCTAAATTCCAAATCTGACATGTTTAGGGAGTAGTCATTTTGAGGTGGTTACATAAATCTTCATTTTTTCCTAAGTGTCAAATTGTTATAACTAGCCTACTTTGCATCTGAATAACTTGTGCCCTGTTGAGTTTCATAGTTCACCACTTTAGGAATGTTTAACATGTATATTAGAGAGCTTATGTTTTAAATCCTAAGTCATTTTGAATCCTTTTGATAAGTTTTCAATCTTCCCAAAGTTGGTCCTGCAGAACTATCTTGTTTCTCTGTCATGTCCAGATTTCCAAATAGCCTACTTTGAGCTTCTGCAAAATGTATCCAGTTGAATCCATTGCATAATTGAATTTTCCCCCATGTTTCCAACATGAAAGTGTACCCATTTGAAGAGTTTCAGACTCATACCAATCTAGTTGTTCACTTTCCCAACTTGATTCCAAATCCAATTTATGCATATTTGCTGAGTGCAAAATAGAAAATTGTAAGATGCTAACTTTGAAAATTGATGCCGATAGATCAGTTCACCTTCATTGCAAGCTAATTGAAGATTCATGTTCCATGTTTGAAAGTGAATCAAGTTCCAGAGGTTCAAATTATGGGGGCTCTTTTTGATTAGTTTGTGAATCAAAATTTGAAGACAGTTTGTGCAGTTTGACAGTGCAAAGCAGAGGTTTTTAAAAAAGTTTTTAGTTATAAAATGGAAAAATGAAACCATGGCAAGGGGATCCCAGCCCTATGGAGAAGATTAAAGGTATTAACTAGAAAAAAAATTTAGCCATTAATGAGCATCACTTAGAGGAAACTTTCAAAAAATTCTGAAAATGCAAGAACACAGCCAGCCACGTGTTTGGTCATATCTCAAAAACTACGATCTGGATCGGGCTGAATTTTAGATATGTTTGCAACGACCATTCCAGAAATCTACAGTAACAATTTGAGACAAATCTAAGTTGAAACACAAAAGTTATGGCTCTCTGAATATTGGCAGCAATAACAAAGTTTCAAAATGCATAGAGATATATCCCACATGCATGGGGTTGTGAAAGTTTTTAACATTTATATGCTCCAACACTTATAATATGATTTAAAGAAAGAACCAAGAGGCCATTTGGTGGGTCTCATGGTTGAAAATTTGAAATTCTTGTGGGCCCCATTATTTTGGAGTGAAAATGCATAAAGCTTGTCTCCATGTCTCTAAGTCTCCAAAGCTAAGAAAATTATTCAGAGACTTGGAGACTAAAGCTTGTCTCCATGTCTTTAGAACTAACCATATTTGGTAAAATAATCCAGAGACTTAGAGACTACACTATCCAAGTTAACCGTAGTCAAGGCATGGTCAAGGTGCAGTCAAGTTAAGCTCATTCAGAGACTTAGAGACTAAAGGTAGTCTCCAAGTCTCCCAACATACCCATGGTTGAGAAAATCATCTAGAGACTAAGAGACTACATTGTGCAAAGCAACCACAGTTCAGGCATGGTTAATGGTTGAGTTAAGGTTAATTAGTCTCCATGTCTCTAACTCTCCAAGTCTCTAAAGCCAAGAAAATTATTCAGAGACTTAGAGACTAAAGGCTTGTCTCCAAGTCTTAAAATCAAACCAAAGTTAATGAAATCATTCAGAGACTTAGAGACTAAAGGTAGTCTCCAAATCTCCAGATTGAACCATGGTTAAGAAATTTTTTATGAGACTTAGAGACAATGAGAAAAAGGCTGATCATGGTTGAAGTGCAGTTGAGGTGCGGTTAAGTAAAGATCTAGAGACTTAGAGACTAAGTTAGTCTCCAAGTCTCCAAATAGATCGAAGGTTAGAAAAAGATCATGAGACATAGAGATTAAAGGTTAGTCTCTAAGTCTCCAGATAGACTCAAGGTTAAAGGAATTATTCAGAGACTTGGAGACAAAGAGGAAAAGGTGATCTGGGTTAAAAGGTGAGTTAGAAGGCCAGTTTAGAGCAACAAATCAACATGTGACAAGTGTCAAAATCTGGTGGATTCTCGGAGAAAAAGGCATAAAATAGAATTATAAAGGGAGAAAATGCATAGATTTCAAAATTAAAATGATTTAAAATGTTATAGTTTGTGCATGGAATATTAAAAGGAATATAAAAATCAGATTTGTGTAAAATATTAAATCTGTATAGTCTTTTCTATAGTCTAGTGCAGATTTTTTATTTTTATTTTTCAAAGATTTGAAAATGCATTCCAGGAAGAATTTTCAACACAGAGGAAATCAGATTTTTTGTAGAATAATGATAAATTTGGACAGAATGAAGATTAGATTATGGAGATCAGATTTGCACAGAAAAAAGAGATAAAATATATATATTTCATTTGCAAAATCAGATTCATATTTGCTTTCCCGGAGATTTTTTTGAAGAAGAATGAAATTAGATTTTCTCAGATTAATATCAGATTTGGAAAGCTTCTCAGTGGCAGAATGAAAGAGTTAGAATGAGGATAAAATCAGATTTTAAAAGACAAGTGGAGTTAAAAATTGATTAAATCAATCAAATATTTTGAAGACTTGGAATGCAAGTAAAATTAGATTTTGAAGTCACCGAGAAGGATCAGATTTTTGAAAGAGGAATGAGTGCAAATCATATTTGAGAGAAGGACAGGTGTTTGCCAGACATAGTTTTTAGGGCTTCCTCCTCTTCTATTTATTCCCTTCTTTTCTTAGTTGTAAGGCTCCCTTTCCTTTGCTCTGTTCTGGTTTTTTCCTACAGATGCCCAGAGTAGGTACCTGTTGGTCTTGTGGAAATTTTATTGTAAGTTATACTTATATGTCTTTGATATTCTAAAGGCTTATTGTCTGGATGTGTTGAAGCAAAATTTATTAAGGAAATACAGTGTAGTTTCCCTCTTCTATATTGTCTTATCTTTTTTATATTTTGTTTGTGCTCTAGTATGGTTTGTTTGTAAGGCATCCAAAACATACCTTCTACAAGGTAGTGTGTCTAATTTTTTATGACTTCCTTTCAAGGACAGGACTAAGTTTCATAGATAATTTTAGAGAGAAAAACATTATTGTAAGGATTTGATGCAATGATATGGATATGAGAGGATAGTTTTTAAGGCACTTTATCTCAACTGCATGTAGTTTGTAAGGCACTCTGTAGTATTTTCATTAGTTTATCTCTGCTAATTCATATTTTCATTGACTCTTTTCCCAAGGGATAGGCACTGGTCTAGGATATAGTTTGCAGTTTGTTCCTCATCCAATATCAAAAATCATTTTAATCAAAATACTTCTGTTACTGAGAACAAATGAGTTGAACTCATAAGGATTTGTATTAGTAGGACACTATTCAGTTTGTTGATTTCTTAAAGAGTAAATCATTAGGTTATCCCTCCTTAAAAGGAAGAAGGATGAAAATCCTTGTATCATTGATTTATGCTATATTTACAATCATGGTTTGTATGGTTAAGTTTTGCATTTGGTTATGCTTGGTCATTTGCAAGGTGTTTCATAAGTTGGTTTAACAAAGATACATAGCAAATCAATGCCCACTTTTATACATAGTGTGTAATCAGTAATCATAAAGAAGTAAAACCTATCTGAGTATATGTGGAGCTCAAAAATGAAGAAGGATCTTATCCAATCCTTAGCAATTAGGATTTTCTTGCATCTGAATCAATATAGACAGCATGGTGTTCAAGTAATTATTCAAGCATTGTGATTCATATAAGAAAAATCCCTAACAAATTGGTGACTCTACTAGGGTAGTAAAAAAGTTTATTTCCTGGATTCTCTGGTGCAATATTTTTTAAATCTTGCAAACCAGTTGCAGTTGAGTCTGGTTATAGAGTCTGGATTTCAAAAGAAAAGATATATTCCTTATGATTTATAAAAAGAGTCAAGTCTATCTGTTGTTTGCTGCAAAGTGTCTGAAAGTTTTTAGTTTCTCCAAGATGGTATCAGAAGGATCGCACTACTGGTGAGTGGCGACTCCAAGTTCTCTGATTTGCACCAGTGTGCATGTTAAAGAAAGACTACAAAAGAAGGTGGACTTGCAGTGAGAAGTATAGCATATTTTTGGACTCTTATGATTAGAGGAATCATAAAAAGCTCTATATTATGGTGTATGTGAGATTGCTGATTTGAAGAAGTCAGAGTTGGGAAGAAGTTCTCAGCTATTTGAATCTTTTCCTCTGCAAAGAGGTGGCGGCTCTACGAGATTTTGAAGGTGATTTGGAGGAGACTTCAAATAAATAATTTTCAGCAACTTCTTCATACTCCAGGTATTTTTATTTTCATTGGATAATTATTTTGTTCCATGAAAATTAGTTATACATAAGTTTTCCCTATTAAGTGGTCAGCACTAAGTTAAGACAGAAAAAGAGGTAGTTTGTAATCTTTTTGATTGCTAAGATGTCGCAATCTAGTGATTGGAGGGGTAGTGATTTGTTTGGGTCAATTAGTTTTGAGGGTATCCATGGATATCCAAATCATATTCCATCAAAGGTTAGGGAGTGTTTGCCAAAGTTTGTTGGTTTTGGTAAACAGTCAGCTGAAGATCATTTAGAAAAGTTTGTTGACTTGGTAGACAAACATAACATTTCACATGAGGATATATTGATGAAATTTTTTGTAATATCCTTAGTTGATGTTGCAATAAATTGGTTTAGAAATCTACCTCATGGCTCAATAGAATCCATTGAAGCATTAGAGGCTTCTTTTATTAAAAAATTTAGTGATTTTGAGCAGCTTAGTGATATAGAGCAATGTAATGAAGAAGAGCATAGTGAAGAGCATGACATATCTGAATCAAAAGATCTTATATAAGAACTTGATCTTATCAAAGCAGAGACAAATATGTTGAGGAAAAGACTTCAAGAAAAGGTGGTATTACTTTTACAAGAACACATGAGGAGAGAGGAAGGTGAATCACCAAGTGATTTTTACATAAGATTTGTTGATAAGCTAAAGGGCTACAGTATCATTTTTTGTCCTCAGGAGTATGTATGGGTTGAGTTATTTGTCAAAATTTGTTTTTCTCATACATGCAATTTACCAATTTCTCAGAGGGCAGAATTTTTTCATCAAGTTATAGAATGGATAAAAAGTTTAGAGGATGCCTCTTCTAAAGATATATTAGATGTTGAGAATAATGATATTGAATCTGAAAATTTTGAGATTATTGAAGAATCTTGTGATAAATCTAACAGTAAATCTGAATTTAATGATATTGAAAGTAATAAAGATGAATATATGTTTAGTGATGATAAAGAGTCTACTGCTAGTGAAGATATGGCTAATTATGATATTGATATAAAGCTTTATGAGCGGCAAGACAATGAGAAAGATATATGCAACCAGCAAGAAGACAACTATGATGCAAACATAAGTGTTTGTAGTGAGGACCTTACACAAGAAGATAGGATTTTAGAGGTTTCACTACAAGACTCCAACCAAGAAGAAATTTGCACCATCATGCAAGAAGACAGTAAGGAGAAAAGGATGACTGTTGTTCCCTTCACAGTGAACAAATTTCAGAGATTTTATTTCATAAGTATCTTACTTATTCAGGAAATGGAAGCTTTGAACTTTCATGTCCAACACATATTGATTTTGACAAGGAAAATGAATCACTACATTCTGATTTTGACATATGTGATACTGTTTCTTCTTGCACTCCTTCTTCATTAGGCTACAATAAAATTCAGTTTGATTTATCAGATGATGAGGTTTTCAGTGTGGTTTCAGATTCAGTAGATGCGGAAAATCTAAATATGGAGTTGAGTACTGATTTGGATAACAATGAGGATTTTGAATCTTGTCTTGATTTTAAATTTACCTTTAAACCATTAAATAGTGATCAATCAGTGGCTCAAGTTTCAATAGAAAAAAATAAATGTGCTGGTATTTTCCCTCCCACCCACCACTTTTCTTTGAGCTTGTTTGATGATGATAAGCTGCAAGGTGCTCCTATTTTTGATGAAGAGGTTATTGCTCCATGTCCTTAGTTTGATCATATCCAAGGTGATGAGTTTTCTCTCATTTTGCATGATATGCAAGTGATGGATGTGAATGAATTTAATAATGCTAACCCAAGAAATATGGCAAATTGTGAGTGTTTCATTTTCTAGCCAGAAGGTGATTATCAAAGATGTGGCAATAAGCTAGGCATTGCTAATTATTGCATTGAATCTCAGCTTTAGCTAACTAATGAATGCATCATGCATATGCCACATAATTTTCAGAATTAGTATCATTTCCAATTTAGTTCTCAAATGGATTATGATAATATTTTTTATCTTGAGCTAATGGATAATGGAAATAAGATTGATCAGATACATGGAAATGATAATTTCAGCTTATCTCTGATTTTTTAAGATGAAAACCAAGTGTATGACAGAGGTAAGAGATGATTTCAGTTGTGGGTTTTTGGGCCTCTCGTAGATAATGAACATATTTTATATTTTCTTTCCCTTTCAGTTGTCTATTTTCTTTCAGTAAGAGGTTTCCCCATTTTTTGAGAAGAGAGAAAAGTTTTGAGAGGTGAAAGAGTTGAAAAGAGGAAAGTGAAAAGAGATTAAATCTGATTTTGAAGTTTTGGGGTGGTCTGCTACTCCAGAGATCTGTGGTTCTTGGTATAAACTTGCATTTAACCATCCTCAGTTAGAACCACTGTTGGTACTCTCAAATTTGGCACAAATTTGGAGTGACCATTTTAAAATTTTCTATAAGGCAAGTTGAGTACCCATAAAAAAAAATTTTGAGGAGGCCAATCCGGGAGTGCTTATAAAAGGCACCCTGATGATTTTTATGATATACCACTTGGAAAAAGGGTTCAACACCTTTAATTTGACATATGCAGTAGGTTCCATCTCCTAAATTCTAAATCTGACATGTTTAGGGAGTAGTCATTTTGAGGTGGTTACATAAATCTTCATTTTTTCTTGTGTCAAATTGCTATAACTAGCCTACTTTGCATCTGAATAACTTGCACCCTATTGAGTTTCATAGTTGACCACTTTGGGAATGTTTAACATGTATATCATAGAGCTTATGTTTTCAATCCTAAGTCATTTTGAATCCATTTGACAAGTTTTCAGTCTCCCCAAAGTTGGTCCTGTAGTACTATCTTGTTTCTCTGTCATGTCCAGATTTCCAAATAGCCTACTTTGAGCTTTTGAAAAATTTATCCAGTTGAATGCATTGCATAATTAAATTTTCCCCCATGTTGCAAACATGAAAGTGTACCCATTTGAAGAGTTTTAGACTCATACCAATCCAGTTGTTCACTTTCCCAACTTGATTCCAAATCCAATTTATGCATATTTGTTGAGTGCAAAATAAAAAAATTATAAGATGCTAACTTTGTAAATTGATGCCGATAGATCAGTTCAACTTCAGTGCAAGCTAATTGAAGATTCATGTTCCATGTGTGAAAGTGAATCAAGTTTCAAAGGTTCAAATTATGGGGGCTTTTTTTGATTAATTTGTGAATCAAAATTTGAAGATAGTTTGTGCAGTTTGACAGTGCAAAGCAGAGGTTTTTAAAATGTTTTAAGTTATAAAATAGAAAAATGAAACCATGGTAAGGGTATCCCAGCCCTATGGAGAAGATTAAAGGTATTAACCAGCAAGAAAAGTTAGCCATTAATGAGCAACACTTGGAGGAAACTTTCAAAAAATTCTGAAAATGCAAGAACACAACCAGCCACATTTTTGGTCATATCTCAAAAACTACGGTCTGGGTCAGGCTGAATTTTGGATATGTTTGAAATGACCATGCTATAAATCTACAGTAAAAATTTGAGACAAATCAGAGTTGAAATGCAAAAGTTATGGCTCTCTGAGTATTGGCAGAAATAATAAAGTTTCAAAATGCACAGAGATATATCCCACATGTATGGGGTTGTGAAAGTTTTTAACATTTATATGCTCCAACACTTAGAATATGATTTGAAGAAAGAACCAAGAGGCCATTTGGTGGGTCTCATAGTTGAAATTTTAAATTTTTTGTGGGCCCCATTATTTTGGAGTGAAAATGCATAAAGCTTGTCTCCATGTCTCCAAGTCTCCAAGTCTCCAAAGCCAAGAAAATTATTCAGAGACTTGAAAACTAAAGCTTGTCTTCATGTCTCTAGAACTAACCATAGTTGGTGAAATCATTCAGATACTTAGAGACTACACTATCCAAGTTAACTGCAGTCAAGGCATGTTCAAGGTGCAGTCAAGTTAAGCTCATTCAGAGACTTAGAGACTAAACATAGTCTCCAAGTCTCCCAACATACCCACGGTTGAGAAAACCATCTAGAGACTTAGAGACTACATTGTGAAAAGCAACCATAGTTGAGGCATAGTTAATGGTTGAGTTAAGGTTAAGTAGTCTCCATGTCTCCAAGTCTCCAAGTCTCCAAAGCCAAGAAAATTATTCAAATACTTAGAGACTAAAAGCTTGTCTCCAAGTCTCCAAATCAAACCAAAGTTAATAAAACCATTCAGAGACTTAGAGACTAAAGGTAGTCTCCAAATCTCCAGATCAAACCATGGTTAAGAAATTTTTTATGAGACTTAGAGACAATGAGAAAAATGTTGATCATGGTTGAAGTGCAGTTAAGGTGTGGTTAAGTAAAGATCTAGAGACTTAGAGACTAAGTTAGTCTCCAAGTCTCCACATAGATTGAAGGTTAGAAAAAGATCATGAGACATAGAGACTAAAGGTTAGTCTCCAAGTCTCCAGATAGACTCAAGGTTAAAGGAATTATTCAAAGACTTGGAGATAAAGAGGAAAAGGTGATCTGGGTTAAAAGGTGAGTTAAAAGGCCAGTTTAGAGTAGCAAATCAGCATGTGACAAGTGTCAAAATCTTGTGGATTCTGGGAGAAAAAGGCATAAAATAGAATTATAAAGGGAGAAAATGCATAGATTTCAAAATTAAAATGATTTAAAATGTTATAGTTTGTGCATGGAATATTAAAAGGAATATCAAAATTAGATTTGCATAAAATATTAAATCTGTATAGTCTTTTCTATAGTCTAGAGCAGATTTTTTATTTTTATTTTTCAAAGATTTGAAAATGCATTCCGGGAAGAATTTTCAACACAGAGGAAATCAGATTTTTTGTAGAATAATGGCAAATTTGGACAGAATGAAGATTATATTATGGAGATCAGATTTGCACAGAAAGAAGAGATAAAATATATACATATATATTTCATTTGCAAAATCATATTCATATTTGCTTTCCCAAAGATTTTTTTGAAGAAGAATGAAATCAGATTTTCTCATATTAATATCAGATTTGGAAAGCTTCTCAGTGGCAGAATGAAAGAGTTATAATGAGGATAAAATCATATTTTAAAAGACAAGTGGAGTTAAAAATTGATTAAATCAATCAGATATTTTGAAGACTTGGAATGCAAGTAAAATCAAATTTTGAAGTCACCGAGAAGGATCAGATTTTTGAAAAAGGATGAATGAGTGCAAATTAGATTTGAGAGAAGGACAGGTGTTTGCTAGAAATAGTTTTTAGGGCTTCCTCCTCTTCTATTTATTCCCTTCTTTTCTCAGTTGTAAGGGTCCCTTTCCTCTGCTCTGTTCTGGTTTTTTCCTACAGATGCCCAGAGCAGGTCCTTGTTGTTCTTGTGGAAATTTTATTGTAAGTTATACTTCTATGTCTTTGATATTCTAAAGGATTATTGTTTGGATGTGTTGAAGTAGAATTTATTAATGAAATATAGTGTAGTTTCCCTCTTCTATATTGTCTTATCTCTTTTATATTTTGTTTGTGCTTTAGTATGGTTTGTTTGTAAGGCATCCAAAACATACCTGCTACAAGGTAGTGTGTCTAATTGCTTATGAGTTCGTTTCAAGGAGAGGACTAAGTTTCATAGATAATTTTAGAGAGAAAAACATTATTGTAAGGATTTGATGCAATGATATGGATATGAGAGGATAGTTTGTAAAGCACTCTATAGTATTTTCATTAGTTTATCTCTGCTAATTCATGTTTTCATTGACTCTTTGCCCAAGGGATAGGCACTGGTCTAGGATATAGTTTTCATTTTGTTCCTCATCCACTATCAAAAATCATTTTAATCAAAATACTTCTGTTACTGAGAACAAATGAGCTGAACTCATAAGGATTTGTATCAACAGGATACTATTCAGTTTGTTAATTTCTTAAAGAGTAAATCATTAGGTTATCCCTCCTTAAAAGGAAGAAGGATGAAAATCCTTGTATCATTGATTTATGCTATATTTACAATCATGTTTTGTATGTTTAAGTTTTGCATTTGGTTATGCTTGGTCATTTGCAAGGTGTTTCATAAGTTGGTTTAACAAAGATACATAGCAAATCAGTGTCCACTTTTATACATACTATGTAATCAGTAATCATAAAGAGGTAAAACCTGCCTGAGTATATGTGGAGCTCAAAAATGAAGAAGGATCTTATCCAATCCTTAGCAGTTAGGCTTTTCTTGTATCTTAATCAATATAGACAGCATGGTGTTCAAATAATTATTCAAGCATTGTGATTCATACAAGAAAAATCCCTAACACTACTCATACATCTAAAAACCTTCTTAACATTAGTGAAGGGTCTAGTGTAAGGTCTAATAAGTCTGATTCCATATATGTTAACGTGTCTTCTACTACGATCGCTAGGAGTCAAAGGGATTCGAATACACCTTTGGATGAGATTGCTCTAGGTCACAGCTTACTAGTTCACGCTTTCAATGATTATACCATGAATGCACTTGAACCTATCACTTCTCTCTCACTCCAACATCCCAAGCTAATAGACTAGAATTCCCCTTCCTCATCCAATGAAGTCCTCACATTCTAAAATGACTATTCTCTAGCCTGTTATCTCCACGCTGTTGAACCTTTAATGTCCTCCACTAGCAAAGACAGTGTCAACATGACCAAAAGTGATATCAAGTATCTTAGTCATAAAATCAAAAAGGAAAAAAATAGGTTCTCTTACGGTGAAAACCGCATTGTGGCAGTGTAAGAGCCAAAAAAATTAAAAAGAATAGACGTATTCGAAGGTGAAAACCTTTCTGAGGTTCCTAAGGATGAGATACTTAATGCACTTCTGATTCATTTCCAGGAATGATCATTGGTGATAATTGAGCCAACTCAGCCAGTAAATTTGGGAACAGAAGAACATCCACACATTATTCATATGGCTAAATCATTGTCTGCAGAAGAACTCAAAGAATTCATAGATTTCTTCAATGAGAAAAAGATAAACTTTGCATGGACATACTCTGACATGCCTGGTGTAGATCCTGATCTTATCATGCATCACCTATCAATAGCTCTTGGAATAAAACCAGTCAAGCAAAAAATTAGAAAAATGCATCCACATGTGGCTCTACTTGTCACGATGGAATTAGAGAAACTCCTAAAATCTGGGTTCATTAGAGAAATTGACTATGTAGAATGGATCTCCAACATAGTTCTAGGGTCAAAGCATGAAAAATCTATCAGAGTCTGTACAGACTTCAGGCACTTAAACAAGGCATGTCCAAAAGATGATTTCCCACTACCCAACATTGATATGATTGTCGATATGACATTAGGGTACAAAATGTACTCCCTAATGGATGGATTCTCTAGCTACAACCAAATCAAAATTGCACCAGAGGACCAAGAAAAGACTACTTTCACTTTTGCATGGGGCACTTTCTTTTGGAATGTTATGCCTTTTGGTCTCAAAAATGTTAGAGCCACATATTAGAGAGCAGTCACTACTATATTTCATGATATGATGCACAAAACAATGGAGGATTATGTTGATGACACCCTTGCTAAAATTATGGATAGGAAGGCACATCTTACTGATCTAGGCCCTATACTAGATCATATGGAAAAGTTCAAACTACGTCTCAATCCTAAGAAATGTGCATTTGGAGTAACTTCCAGAAAATTGCTTGGTTATATCATCTCCGCAAAAGGTATCAAGGTGGATCCTGAAAAGGTGCAAGCTATCATGGAAATGCCTCCACCTCATAATATCAGACAATTTAGAGGTCTTTAAGGTCGGCTTCAGTCTATCCGGCACTTCATCTCATAGCTAGCTGACAAGTCACAGCCATTTACTAAAACTCTACATAAAGGTGTGACCTATGAATGGAATAAAGAATGTGAACAAGGTCTTCTACAAATCAAACAATATCTAGCTAATCTACCTATATTAATGCATCCTATTCATGGGAAGCCATTAATCTTATACATCTCAGCTACAAAAACATCTCTGGGTGCTCTATTGGCCCAAGAAGATCAAAACAATAAAGAAAGAGCAATCTATTACATCAGCAGAACGTTGGTCTCTTATGAAATGAATTATTCTGTCATTGAGAAATCTTTCTTGGCGGTGGTATTCACTTCCCAGAAGCTATGACATTACATGCTTGCTCAAACTAAAAGGCTCATTGCAAAAATTGATCCACTAAAGTACTTACTCAACAAAGTTGCCCTCACGGGTAGATTAGCTAAGTGGGTCATGATACTCAGTGAATTTGACATTGAGTATGTGGAAAGAAAAGCTATTAAAGGGAAAGCAATTGCAGATCAGTTGGCTGAGGCACCTATTATAGACTATCAACCATTAAGGATCGAGTTCCTAGATGAGTCCATCATGTTTCACACACATCATTCATGGACCATGTTCTTTGATGGATCATTCACCCAACAGGGATCAGGTGTCGGAATCTTGTTCATTACACCTGAGTGATATTCATTACCAAAGGCTTACAAAATATTGTTTCCTTAGAAAAATAACACTGCTGAGTATGAAGCCTTGATTAATGGATTAAAAATTGTTATTGAATGGCGTGTCAATGAGCTAAAGGTCTTTGGAGATTCACAGTTGGTTATCAATCAGGTGAATGATGTCTACCAAACAAAAGATGAAAAAATGGTGCCTTATAAAAATATGGTTGATGATCTCAAGAAATACTTTGCACACATTACTTTCCAACAAATTCCAAGGGTAGGTAATAAAGAAGCTGATGCCATGGCTACTCTGGCTTCCATGTTACAAATGCCAGAAAATGACTTCAGACATGAATTCCTAGTGGAGACGTTATGCTACCCTGCTTATGATTCCCCTAAATCCCAGATGATCTGTTCAATCATTGGACATGACTCATCCCACTACCACCATATTTACTCCTACCTTCATGCCCAGATCATTCCAGACACTTATACCCAAAATGAGAAATGTCACTTAATCTGCAGTGCTTCATGGTTTGTCATCATAGCTAATGACTTATATAGGCGAGGTCTAGATGGTACCCTCCTTAGGTGTTTAGAAATTGATGAGTCCAAGCATGCATTAGTAGAGGTGCATGAAGGCATCTATGGGTCTCACTCTAATGGCTTGACACTGCCTCGATAAAAATATTAGAGCTGGTTATTATTGGCCGGATATGGAGAAAGAAGCTACACAATTTTCTAAATCTTGTAAACAGTGCCAACTTCATGGAAATCTAATCCATGCTCCTACCAAGGAGCTCATTCCTTTCATCAGCTTTTGGCCATTTCAGTAGTGGGCCTTTGATTTGGTGGGTTAGATACATCTATCTTCTTCAAGGGGACATAAATACATCATTACTACTACAGACTATTTCACCAAGTGGGTCAAGGCAGTGCCTCTCATCATAGCTGATGGAAATTCTATGGCCATGTTTATAGTGAACTACATCATCTACAGATATGGTGTAACCTCATCAATAATCACTGACAATGGGGGGAAATTCAAGAACAAGGATCTAACAGATTTATGCACTAAGATCAAAATTATTCAGCACTAGTCTTCTATCTATTACCCCCAGGGTAATGGACAGGTAGAAGCTTCAAATAAAACTATTCTCAAGATCTTACACCGCACAGTACAAAAATCTGGATGAGACTGGCATCTCTAGATTAATCTAGATTTATGGGCTTACCACACCAGTATACGGACACCAACAGGGGCCACACTCTTTTCTCTATTTTATGGTGTAGATGCAGTGCTTCCTATTGAGGTTGAGATTCCTACCTTGTGAGTCTCTCTAAAGGGCCTCATTACTGATGATGATATCAGAATATCTTGGCTTCAAGAGCTTGAACTACTAGATGAACGTTGGAAAGTGGAATTTGATGATTTTGAGCATATCAGAAGAGAATATCTAAAGGCTACAACAAGAAGGTCAGACCAAGGGAATTTCAAATGGGTGATCTTGACCTGAGAGAGAACCCCAAGAATCAATAGCAGCGGGTCCAGAAGGATAATTTGAACCAAACTGGCTTGGTCTATATGTTATCACTGCAGTATTTGGGTCTGGTGCTTACCAACTCTCTACCACAGAGGGGGAACAACTCAAAGAGCCTATTAATGCTCTTCATCTAAAGAAGTTCTACAGTTGAGATGTCTTCTGAATGCTCATGTACATACTCTATTATGAGAAATTCCTAAAAATTGTAAAATGTCCTAAAAAAATGATCATCTTAGTGAAAACCTAGCAAACAGGAACTTTGATGTATCTATTATCCTAGTGAAAACCTGGTAAACAGGCAACTTGATAATACCAAAAAAATCAAAAAAATGAAAAAATACAAAAAAATTAAAAAAATTAAAAATACAAAAAAATTTAAAAAAAAAAGGAAAAATACAAAAAAAGAAAAAGAGAAAAATGTGCCATTGATGAAAACTTGGTAAACAAGCATCATGGTAGAAAAAATAGAATCTCTGCCAAGATGGTGAAAACATGGTGAACAGGCGCCTCTTGTTTTGTAATGCTCTATCTATCGCAACATCCATTGGCTTTCTTGCAATTTGCTCTCCTGCTTTCCTGCTTTAGTTTGCTTTCTTCTGTTAGTTTGCTTTCCTACTTTAGCTTTCTTTTCTGCTTTAGTTTGCTTTCCTGATTTAGTTTTCTTTCTTGCTCTAGTTTTCTCGCTCATGCATTCGCTCTTAGTTATTTTTGAGATTTTGCTTGACTTCACATGGATTGAAACTGGTCACACACAGGGGCATCTTCCTGGTCTAGGGGGCATTGTCCTATCTTTTGGAGTCTCTCTCCTCTTCACATTAGTCACCGATGGTTATCACTAAGTCTTCCTGTTGATGCCTAGATCTCACATTGATTTTTATACTTGAGAATATCTTTCTTATGTCACTCACCGGTGATTCTCACTACATCTGCTTACCATCACTGTACTACTGAGATTTCTCACATCAACTCACTATCTGCATATTTTGACATCAATCCACTTTGGGTCTTCTCAAGATCCCACCTAACTTGACATGACCCCAGCATCATAGCTTGGGGGAAATCCACTCAGATTCATCCTCTCTATATGAGTCAAGTTAGTCATCAACGTTCATTACTTGGGGGCATGGCTCCCCACTTTGATCGCATCTTCGGTTCACACTCGAGTCAATAATCTTGTCAGTTCTAAAGGAAAACTCTCTACTGACACAAACTAGTGTTTCTCAACACCCCATAAATAGTGTTTTTCAACACTATCTTTGGACACATCTATGTTTTTCAACACACATCGGACATCACAATGTAAACATCTCTCAATAGCAATCAAACACATCGCACTCACAATCACAACGGTGTTTTTCAACACCCTATACACATACACATTCATAAACTTTGAAACGTGCTGAGCTATGATTGAATCTTTCTTTGTATGTTGTCTGTTCTCATGGTTTTCATTGATATTTTATTTTGTCTACTGCTTGTTGGTGTAGTCCCGATGATCTGGCAACGTCAAATAAATATAGTGTATGTGATAAGAGCTCCCGCACTAAGGTGGAAAATCCTCACATCCCTTGATCATATTTATTTGTATGCCATGGTGAGGTTGGTACTATCTCCTTGACTGTTATTGCTCTATTCATTTACTTGTGTACTCTTACTATATCAAACTAGAAACAATGTTTAGGTCATCTTGGCTTTTGTGCCCTGGTGCTTATGTTCATTTCCTACATTTTATCCGATGAAAGTCATATTCATATTATTATGGTTACAGTGGCACCATTAAGGATTGTATTGACTCTGATGTTCCAAAAATACTCGATGATGATAATTATGCAATGAGTCCAACAACCAAGTCCTAGGGTTACATTTAGCTTAGGCTTGCATTCACATTTTAAGCTTGTATAGCGACATTTTTGGTACTCTCTTCATTGTCTTCTCATTCTTCAAAGGTTCTCATCTTTTGTCATGGATTCCTCTTGACTGCACAAGTGTCTGGTCCTTGCTCTCAATCTTTATTCATATTCTTTGGTTAGTACCTGTCGTATATTGCAATATCCTGCATGAGATGATTAGTACCATTGCATTCATTACAAAAGTACATTTCCATACATTCATTTTCATTTACATATCCATAAACATGTGCATCCATTATAAGAATAAATCAAATCATACATAGCATTTATCCATCTAACATCTATCATTGCATTACATTCATCCATACATCAATAAAACATGTGTATAAACATTTGCATATTCATCCATGGCATACATTTCTAATCCATACATCTAATCATATAGGAAACATCTCACAAGACATGAAAATTTAAAGAAATATATAAACAAGTACAATGATGCCAAAATCAAGCTCATATATATCGATCGATCAAGTGTACAAATGGTGCTATTCGAGCACAGTATATCAAAATGGTGGTACAATATATATCAAATTTCTCATCTAGCCCCTCCCACCTAGAGGAGGTGGAGGAGGTGGCATGGCCTGCTTCTAAGGAGGTTCTAGTGGAGGTGCCTATGGTGGTTCCTATAGAGAAGTACATGCCCTAGCATACTCTGAAAATGGTGGAACCTAGTCCACTACCTTGAGAACTATGATCGTGTATACAGCATAGTAATAGGCTGACTGAGTAGCCTCATATCTCACCTTTGCCAATGCTCTAGCCAGTGCCTCCTATAGCCCCAGGATCTCTCGATCCCACTCGGCCACCCAGGTCTCCTAGATGACCACCTATGTATGGTAATCATCCCGCTCCCTCTATACCTGCCTCACTCTCTCTTGGCTCTTCCTGAGAGCCTCTTGTAACTGTGCCATCTGTCCTCCTGCCTGTGCATCAGCCATAATAGTATGCTCCCCCTGCTTAGTGTTGTCACTTGTCCTTTTCTTAGTGGACCTATCTTGAGTACCATTACTCCCTGCACCTGTGTTTGATCCCATCCATCTAGGAAGAAGGGCACTCAGCCTAGTCCTCGGCCGTAGTACTCTCTCCGGTGGTGGTACCTTTTGTGGTGGTGGTTGTGGTAGCTATTTTGGCTACTGCAGTGGTGGTTGCGGTACTTGCTATTGTAGTGGTAGTTGTACCACCTGTTGTACCTATGGGCCCATGCCAACAATATCTATGAATCTCAAGAATGGGTGCACCAAGATGTGATCTCTATATAAAGGTGTCATCCCTACATTCATTACCCCTCCTAAATAATCCCACCTAGCTGGTGGTACCCGTGCATCTATCATGCTCCTTCCCTGGTCTAGCTACCGCTGCCATCCCTTCTTCATCTCATCAACAAATAAGGCATATGTGCAGTACTCCTAAGAGACATCATGTGGTCTCCCAAACTATCGTAAGACCTGTGTTAGTAGGAAGCGCTCAATGACGTTGATGGTGTGCCTGATCAAAAGATGCGAGTAGAACATATGCGGAAGCTTGTGTTGTGTGTCATCCCAAACCTTTGTGGCTATCCATGGCCTCCATATAACTGCTGCCATATCATCCAGCTATGCTTGCCACTGATCCTTCTTACCCAGTGTTGGTTGAGTCATCAGACCTGCATACCTGTAAATGTATGGCTCTAAGGGCTGTTGAGTATCATGGAAAATTGGCCGACATACGGGAAGGTGCTTCGAGGCCCAGATCTCTAGAACCATGACTCCTGCTGCCATGGTCCACACACTCTGATACATGATCTCATGCATCTCATGGTACATTTGTGCGAGCATGCACTCGCCCCATCTGAACCTCTCTGTTGGGCTCGCTAACATCTATTGTAGCATGACTCCCTAGCTACACTCCAATCTATGCTGACCCTGATCCAGTACCAGATGGAAACTCAAGAACATCACCAAGACAAGTGCCAATGTATGCTCTGCACCGTACCTTCTTGTCAGATCATCCCAAGAGATGGCTTGACCCATCACCAGATCATCCTAGAAGATCACTCTCAATGACAGTGTGTTTGCCCTTGGCTAAGTATCATACTCCACATGAGCCCCATGGAATGGTAGTCTCAAGATCCTATATATATCTTTAGAGGTGACCATCATCTCCCCCTCTAGAAAATGGAAAGTTTTCATCTCCAAATAGAAATGCTCGATAAGTGCACCTAATAGACTATGATTTACTCAAATCTCGGGTACATCACAAAGATATGACAATCCTAGCCCATCGAGATGGGAACCCTCAACATCATTCAGTCTACGTACAAGCTCACCTATGACAAGATGATGAGACTGAAATGCAACATTGGGGAAGTCGACCTGCAAAGAAAGTGACGATATTTGATCAGTATCTCAACATGATGATTTTTAAAATCCATGACAACAAATGCAGCTATGGATCTATCCTAAACATAGTACTGAGGCATTCTAACTAGCTGATTTTGTGACCTACTGGATGACAACTTTCTGGGACTACAAGTAGTTCCCATGCGAGAAAAATCTTTTCCCACGTGATATTTCTATTTCACGCGAGATAGGATCTCTCTTTGCACGATATTTCATCACTAGCGATGAAATCTCATGTGACATTATCGCGCACCTCATGCGAGCTCATGGAGGGACCCCGTGTGAGGAATCCCTAACCTGTGCGAAGAAACTAATTTCTCATGCGAGGGGTGACCTTGACCGGCGCGAGGAAACTATTCCCTCATGCAAGACTTGACGTAATTAGACCTAAAAGCTCTAAAAACATGCTAAATGATCTAAAAATTGATAAAAATTTGAAATGCAAGATGGTTTTTTGATTACTTATAGGTGTGTCATACTCCCATGGCCTATTGTGTCATCGGGAGTGCTCAAATCGATGTGTATGCATAGGATTGCTATCAATATCAACATGGGCCCTCACCATCTCTAAATTCAAAAGTGACTAATGATTTGAAAATGACCCCTCCGGGCCTTATATAGCTTTTGACCTAATTTTCAAAAGTGCTCCATTTTCCTCAAAAATTGCAACCTTGGTTAAATCGACCATTCTGAATCTATTTTCGTGATCGAAATCAAAATTTGACACTCCTAAGTAGCTCAAAATCATGTTTTAAAATTTTGGGACCGACGTGCTCTGACACTTTTGCAGTCAACTTTCTGACATCGCTTTCTTGTCAGAATCATCTCTCATCATCATTTTTCTTGGCTTCTGCAACCTTTTCATCTAAGTCAACTCTAGTTGATTCTTGTCAAACTTGGTCAACTATGGTCAAACCTAGTCAACAGGACCTCCCGATTGCTCTAAATCAATTTTTCCTTCTCTTGATCTATCTCTGAATTCCTCTGGATCTTCAATCTTACTTCTATCTGCCATCTTTTGCTGTCGATCATCTTTCTGTTGTGTCATCTTTCGATTTTGCTCCCAAGGGGACAAGATGATTGCATCATTGAATCTTTTCACATCATTCTTGAATCAGTCTGATCTAAATCAAAAGACCCCATTGCTAGGGGCATCTCATCACTTGGGGCATATTCAATGTTTGTACCTTATGGTCAAAAATTGGATATTCCATGATCTTGAATCTATAGGGGCATCTTGATGTCTCGCATCTTGTCATCTATCTTTCTAGGCATCTAAGCAATCTAACTCTAATCCTCAAGGATCAAGCTTCATTACGGAGATGATTCTTGAAGTCCCATTGGGTATTGGGGCAATCTAACCCTAATTCTTGAAATTCATGCTTCATTCTGAAGACAGCTCTCAAAAGCTCTTTGCGACCGTTATCTAGGCATTCTAACCCTAGTCTTAGAGGGCTAACCTTTGTATTGGGGCAATCTAACCTTGATTTTGGAGATAGTTCTAAATCTTCATCAGCTATCAGTGGACATTAGGGCAATCTAAACCCAATTCCATTTTTTTCTCTTAATTGGTATTTGGACCATTGTCTTCGCAATCTAACTTAGACTTCAGAGAATCATGCTTCATTCTGAAGTTGGTTCTGCTTCTCAATCTGATCGGTGTCTTGGAAACCTAACCTAGACTCCCAAAATCTTCATTTGTCACATCAGACTATTCTTTGAATCAATGCGCTACTCACACATCAATTCAAAGAGGGGCAAAATGTAACACCCCAAAATTGGCACCTTACAATTCTAATCAATTTTGGTGCATTTTCTCATCATCAAAGTCCTATTATACTAGGCAAATTCTCCTTCCTAATTTTCTTTAATTGACTTAGTCTCAAATGGAGAAAACCTAAATTTACATAAATCTTACACCATTCAATTCCTAAATTTTCAATATTTATTAGCTAAAAATCCCTATGATTAATTAATTTAATTCTAAAGTCCTAAGTGCTTAAAAAGAAAATTAATCCCATCCCCTTTAGTTAATACATGTCAAGGGAAATAAATATTATTTGGTTATTTGAATGGATTATCCTCACTTGAATTTAATAATTCAAACAAATTAAAAAGCCACCCATGTGGCAATAATTCATTCATTTAATTAAATAATTCCTTCATTTTGTCTCACCTTCCTCAATGGAGATGAAGAGTCAATCATTTCTTCCCAAG
Organism: Thuja plicata; assembly: GCA_018584345.1. Taxonomy (NCBI): domain Eukaryota; kingdom Viridiplantae; phylum Streptophyta; class Pinopsida; order Cupressales; family Cupressaceae; genus Thuja; species Thuja plicata. Next base: position 1,095,664 of record MU226246.1, read on the forward strand.
AAACTCTTCATCCTCTCTTGAGGCTTTTCTATATTATGGAACTTCTTTCCTTCATTTGAGAGGAACAATTTTAGAGTGCCAAAACTATAGCGTATTTGTCTCAATTCTCTCATATTTTCAAGCTTTCATTGCATATTTAGTGTAATTTCATTTAGCTTAATTTCATTCTTCATCTTAATTTAGTTTGTTTACTATCAAGTAGCTTAATTATGTTATCCTTTTCAAGTTCTTAGCTTAAAATCTGCATTTTCATTCCTAGATTACAATTGCATCTCTCATATAGAATAAGTTTCATTTCTATTTTCAAAATTTTCAAATCCTCCATTTTAGCAATGGTCTATGATTGTTGGCTCTCATTTTGAGAGTAATTAAACACCCCAACTAAATAGGAGGCAACAGGTCGATTCAATCAATATTGTGGAATGAGCAATTCATGTTCATCTTTACAATTTAATGAATGAGAAATGACTATGTTGTGTTGTGCCTTATTTAGAGGTCAACATTCAGACACATACATAGAAAAGGCTAAAGAGATAGAAGCAAGTTCTTCTTACCCCAAAGTAGAAAACAAGAAATCTAAAAGGGAAGAACCTGTTATGAATATTTAGATAGAAGAGAATAATATCAATGTGGAAAAGCCTAAAACCTCTGATATAAAGTATACTTTAGTAGATATGGGACATTGTTTATCTCAGATGACTGTGAAAGTCCCATTCTTAGAGGATGATGAGAATAAAATAACACAAAGAGAAAGCTCTTTCAGTGTTGAATAATGTATCAACAATAAAACCTTAGAAAACAAAAACATGTTGAAAATAAACTCAATAGTAAGGGAAAGGAGCCTGAGGGGATGATCTCTAAGATCCCTCAGATTTACTTAAACACAAATACTTCTGCAAGGGTTTTTGACCCCTTTTCTTGACATTGGTAATAAATGGAAAGATGCTCAAAAATTATATTATTGACTCAGGATCATCTAATACAGTCATGCCAATAGAAATTATGAGATCCATGGGCTTACAAGTTGATACTCCTCATGGGAGGTGTCAAGCAATGGACTCAAGAGAAATCCCTGTTGTTGGAACTATTGAAGCCCTAGCTTACAAATTATACATATGCCTTGATATTGTGTTAACTATGAGTGTACTGGTGGTTGACATACCACCACATTATGGCATGTTGTTGTCTAGAAAATGGAGTGCTTCAATGGGGAGTAGTATCCAATGTGACTTATCCTATGCCACTTTCAATATAGTTGGAAATAATGTAAAGCTGTCTAGAGAGGGAAGAACACCTCATATGATAGAATTACATGAGGATACAAATATTAATTATTGTGTTGACATTGACATGGAAAATTTTAGAATCAAAAGGAGTACTCACCAATGTGAAAATGTTGATCCTTTGGTGAAAGAGTTGTCAACACAGACTGATGGTTTGTGGAAAATGTATTTTGATGGAGCCTATTCAAAAGAAGGATCAGGAGCTGGAGTTCTACTTATATCTCCATCAGGTACCACATTTAAATATTCTTTTTTACTATCTTTTTAGTGTACACATAATACAACAGAATATAGAGCTTTGTTTCTAGGGCTAGATTTTGCTACTAAACATGGTATAAAATGTTTAAAAGTCTATGGTGACTCAGATTTAGTAGTATCCCAAGTAACATCCAAATATGTTGTAAAGAATGACAAATAAAAGATGTATAGACATGCTATTTGGGATCAAATAGAATTATTTGATGCCTTTAATATAAATTGGATAGAAAGGTCTAGAAATATTATGGAAAATTTCTTGGCCAATGTGGCTTTAAAAACTGATGATATGACCTTAATTGGGGTATCAATTATTGAGGTTAAAAGAAGACCAGTTGTTCCAAACAATATTTACAATTGGCAAGTGTTTGAGGATGATCAAGATATCCTTACATTTCTTCAATGCCTTGATCATTATGAAGATGGGCGCATAGATTGCAATAGTTGACATAGCCTTTTCATTCATCTTGTTTCTGAAAAATCCACTTAGTACCAATCTTATTCTTTTATTTTTGTCTAGGTACAAGAGTCCAGGTTTTTTTATTTTCTATCTACTCAATCTCTTCATTCATGGCTTCTATCCGTCTTTCATCATTCAATGCATCTTTAATAGATCTAGGTTTTGTTAGAATAGTCCCAAAGGATAACTAAGAGGGGGGTGAATCATTTATCAGTAACTTTAATTCTTTTTACTTCCTTAACTTCAAAATACAATAAATTAAATGCTTAATCAAATAACACAGTACACAACACACAATTTGATTATGGGGAAACCAAATGGTAAAAACCCCAGTGGGAATTAGCACCCACAATGAACTATGCTTGTTTATGGTAATCCCTATTAGAAGATATTTCAACCCTATTAGGATTTGTACTTTACAATGCAATAAGTATAGTGACCTGGTTAAGGGTCAGACCCTATTAGGAGTCTTTTACAAATAACCCTGTTAGGGGTGGTGGACTCATTGTTCAAAAGCTCACTGCTTAATGGTGAAGGCTACGACCTTCTGTATAATAGATATGCACTATATATGATGATGAATTATAGAGTAGACCTGTTGTCTTGATCAGTTCCAGTGTATTACAATCTTTCACTTCTTCTTCACATAGACTCTTGATGAATGAACCACATTTGATATTCTGCTTTGTACATCTTCTATCTCTTTTCATATCATTCACACTTAGCGTATCACAATTGACTTGCTATAAGTATCTTCCTCAAAGTATGAGATCATGGGACCTGTAAGACAACTCTTCATAACATCCTTTTTGGATCTACTAAGCACGCAAGCATAATTACAACCGTGCAAGTATAAACTGAATAGACGTGACACTTCACTAAGTTGGCCTCACCAAATTAACTCTAACTTTTCAATCTTCTTGAAATATGTTTGGTGCCTTTAGAAAACTATCATCAACTTATAACTAATCATGAATATACACACTCATATCCTGAAGATAGGCGCAACTCAAGAAACACGTTACATACATTGGCTCTGAATAGATACTCTTCCAGAACTATAACTGCCAATAATAGAATTACACAACTTGACTGAAATATCATATCTGGATCTGCGTGTATGAACATAACATAATAAACATGTCAACAACATGTAGCTAACCACACAAGTCTTTATGTCATCATTCGAATAAGTACATACAAAATCACTACTGTGTATTATATGTTGTCATCAATGACAAACATACAATCAATCAATTGAACATAATTAAATCTCCAACAATCTCCCCCTTTGACATTGATGGCAACATATGATATCAAAAAACATCTTCTGTTCATGTTGTCCTCTTTCTTTTACAATATTCTCAATATCCTCATCAAAGATTTTTCTATACTATTGCAGTTCCTCTGACTATGTTTTTGTTCCATGTATATACTCCCCCAGAGTATATGCTCCCCCTCAGTACATACTCCCCCTTTGACATCAATGGCAAAGGGTGCCATAGATCTTTAGGCACAAGTACTACTCCAGAAGTAGATTAGTCAACCATTCATCACTCACTTAATGACTGATGTTCTTGCTGCTTCTTCTAAATAGACTCAAGAGAGGGAATTACTCCCAACTTTTCCCTGAGATAATCAAAATTATCCTTTGATAAGGGCTTTGTGAAAATATCTACCAACTGTTCTTTGGTGCTCACATAGTCCAATTTCACTTCTTTGTTTGCAACCTTTTCTCTTAAAAAATGGTACTTGATCTCTATGCATTTTGTCTTTGCGTTCATCACAGGGTTCTTAGACATGTTGATAGTGCTAGTATTATCACAGTGAATAACAATAGGATAATCAACCTGAATGCCAAAGTCTTTAACCATCTACTTGATCCAAACCATGGTTGAACAATTCAGTGCTGCTGCAACATATTCAGCTTCTGTTGTTGACTGAGAAATACAATTCTGCTTCTTTCTTATCCAAGAAACCAACCTGCCTCCAAGAAATACTACTCCTCCTGAAGTGCTCTTCCTATCATCAATACAACTTGCCCAATCTGCATTTGTATACACATGAAGTTTTACATTCTTTGATTTAGGATACCATAAACCATAGTCTATAGTTCCCTTTAGATATCTGAATATCATCTTGATTTCCATTAGGTGATTTTTCTTGGGTTCAGCTGCAAATCTTCCAACAATGCCAACTACATTAGATATGTCAGGTCTAGATTGAGTTAGATAAATGAGTTTACCAATCATAGATTTGTACAA
>MU226246.1:1103197-1216313 GCA_018584345.1 Thuja plicata
CATTTTGTTTTTCCAATCCAGATAATTTTCTCCATCGAACTTAGGGCTTTCTTTTCTGAAGTAAGACATCTGATCTACCTTAAGCTGTTAGGATTCTTCTCCAAGGCACTTGGCTCTGATACCAATTCTTAGAATAGTCCCAAAGGATAACTGAGAGGGGGGGTGAATCAGTTATTAGTAACTTTAATTCTTTTTACTTCCTTAACTTTAGAATACAACAAATTAAATGCTTAATCAGATAACACAGTACACAACAGACAATTTGATTATGGGGAAACCAAATGGTAAAAACCTCGGTAGGAATTAACACCCATAATGAACTATACTTGTTTATGGTAATCCTTATTAGAAGATATTTAAAACCTATTAGGAGTTTTACTTTACAATGCAATAAGTATAGTGACCTGGTTAAGGGTCGGACCCTATTAGGAGTCTTTTACAAATAACCCTATTAGAGGTGGTGGAATCACTGTCCAAAAGCTCACTGCTTAATGGTGAAGGCTACAACCTTTTGTATAATAGATATGCACTATATCTGATGATGAACTATAGAGTAGACCTGCTATCTTGATCAATTCCAATGTATTACAATCTTTCACTTCTTCTTCACATAGACTCCTGATGAATGAACCACATCTGATAGTCTGCTCTGTACATCTTCTGTCTCTTTTCGTATCATTCACACTTAGCATATCACAATTGACTTGCTATAAGTATCTTCCTCAAAGTATGAGATCATGGGACTTGTAAGACAACTCTTCATAACATCCTTGTCAGCTCTACTAAGCACGCAAGCATAATTACAACTACGCAAGTATAAACTGAATAGACGTGACACTTCACTAAGTCGGCCTCACCAAATTAACTCTAACTTTACAATCTTCTTGAAACACATTTGGCACCTTGAGATAACTATCATCAACTCATAACTAATCATGAATATACACACGCATATCCTAAAGATAGGTGCAACTCAATAAATATATTACATACGCCAACTCTAAACAGATACTCTTCCAGAACTGTAACTGCCAATAACAAAATTACACAATATGACTGAAACATCATATCTAGATCTGTGTGTATGAACATAAAATAATAAACATGTCAACAATATGTAGCTAGCCACGCAAGTCTTCATGTCATCATTCTGATAAGTACATATAGAATCACTACTGTGTATTATATGTTTTCATTAATGATAAACATACAATCAATCAACTAAACAAAATCAAATCTCCAATAGGTTTGATTTCACTAGGCAAACATGTGCCTTTAATTTTTTTCCTTGTCATTAGACCTTCTGTCTGATCTGCAATTATTTTCTCAAGTGCATGATGCCTTTTGATATATTTTGAAAGTATAGGCTCCTTCCTCTTTGATTCTGGGCTTGATCCACTTGGTTCACCATGTTCAAACATTTTGTTCTACTCTTCTTTCTGAGATGGGTACCTCTATCTGCGACTCGGTTCCCTCTATCTGTGACTTAGTTTCTTCAGTCTGAGACTTGGTTTCTTCAGTTAGAAGCTTGGGTTGCAAAGGTTGCAACAAGGTTTGCATTGATGAATTTAGTGGTTGACATGGTTGTGTCCAACCACCATTGCTTGTGTCTTAGCTATAGTATCAAGTTCATAATACACAAAGTTTATGTAGTCCTCAGGCTCTTTACTACTTTGTTCTTCACTTCTCTCTACAAACTCATCAATCTTTACATGTAAACTTTCTATGACTTTATGAGTAGTAAGAATCAAACATTTATATTCTTTGCTTTTGCAGGAGTAATCTAGGAATATACCTTCATCACCTTTTGCATCAAATTTTCCATTTCTTGCTTCCTTCAAGATGTAACATTTACTTCCAAATACTTTGAAATAACGAACATTGGGTTTATAGCCATACAATAATTCAAAAGGTTTCTACTTACTACCTTTCGTCAATTGAACTATGTTCAAGGTGTGAATTGTAGTGTTGATGGCTTCCTTCCATTATTTGGTTGCAACATTCTTTTCAAACATCAAGGCTCCTGTACAATCTATAATAGATCTATTTCTTCTTTCTGTTATCCCATTTTGTTGTGGTGTACCTAGGGTAGATACTTGTCTCTTGATTCCTCTTTCATTGCAGAATTAATTAAACTCATTAGAAATGAATTCAAATCCTCTATCAAATCTTAGGCATTTAAGTTTCTTTCATGTTTCCATCTCAACTCTGGCAAGGTACCACTTAAACTTCTGAAAAGATTCTAATTTTTCTTTGAGAAACATAACAGTCATCATTATGGAATGGTCATCAACAAATAGAATGAAATAATTCTCACTTGTGTAACTTGTTGTTCCAATTGGTCCACACAAATTAGTATGCACTAACTCCAAGACTTCTTATGTATTGTAATTCTTTCTCTTGAAACTAGTTTTTCCCATCTTCCCAATTTGACATTATTTGCATATTGCTAATTTAGGTTTCTTCAAAATAGGAATACCTCTTACTCTTTTATTCTTTCTTATGTTGACCAGGTTATCAAAATTCACATAAAACAACCTTTTATGCCATAACCAGCTTTCTTCTACTTGTGCAATAAAACATGAACTTTCAGTGAGATCGAGATAGAATAGATTACCTTTTGTTTGCTTGCCAGTTCCAACTAGGTTTCCCTTACCATCCAGGAGCTTGGCCTTACCATTCACGAATACTACCTTGGAACTAATGTTATTTAGTTGTGCCACACTTAGTAGATTATGCCTTATTCCTTCAACCCAATAATCATTATCACATTTGATTCCTTCTATTAGAGCAATACAACCTTTACCTTTCTCATAGCAAGGTTCATCATTCCCAAAACTGACACTCCCACCATCATAGTGCTCAAGATGTTCAAATTTGGTTTTATCACCAGTCATGTGGTGAGAATGACCACTATCAATTATCCAAGTGTCATTCTTGCTAATATGAGAGTAAAGTGCAGTCTTTTCATTATCTTCATTGTCTGACTCATCCTTAATAGCAATGTAAACCATTTCATCTTCATCACTATTAGAATCTTTTGCAATATAACAATATTTCTTTCCTTTGTCCTTGTAGCTTTTGTAACTCTTGAAATATTTCTTGCCTTTGTACTTGTTGAACTTTTTCTCTTCTTTATCTTCTTTGTTTGGACACTTAGCAGCAATGTGACCAACCTCTTTACATGAAAATAAAATCAATGGTATTCTTCCTTTGTACTTTCCTTTGGCAGCTCTCTTTGCAAGCAATGCTTCAATGATTTCTAGATCTTCATCATCAGAATCATCATCAATATCATTGTCAATCTATTTTCCTTTTGACATCCATCATCTGATCCACATACATAGGTCTCGATGGTTCCACATACTTGTGATCTAAGAATTGCAAACCAGTGTCTCCAATAGTAGATAGATGTAGCCTCATCAAATCTTGTCATGCAGTGAAGTTGTCTTTGTTAGGCTTGGGGATCTCCCTTTTGCAAGACATCTCTGATCTTTAGCTTAGGCCTTGAAACCTTTCCTGAAAGCACCAATGCTCTGATACCAATTGTTGGAAATGAGTTGAGTAACTAAGAGGGGAGGGGTGAATTAGTTACCACAAAAACAAAACCAAGTCCCTTAGATGTCTTAATTAAACTTATCATTGTTACTTAGTTAACATAGATATTCTTCTATTAATCGGTTAACAAAGAAAATCTTAAGATATTAACTGTGATTACCCTTTAGTGATTAAGTGTAGAAACATAAAGCATAAATAAAATAACATATACATAGATAACACCAAGATTTAATGTGGAAACCCAATATGGGAAAAACCACCAATTGTAACTAGTTACTGCTTTCACTCTTTTGAAGTGAGCCCTGTTAGGAGCCAACACTGTTAATGTTAGGAATAAGGTGTCTCGACCTTGTATATTTCCTTACATTTGATATTATTATTTTTGTAATTAATTTTTTGCAAATAATGTATTTAAGTTTGATATCCATTCTGTCATTTAGTTGAGTGAATATGTTGTGTTTTCACTCCACTTGGAAGATGACAAGGATGATCAAACTTGGTCTAGGTGGATCTAGGCATCCATTTATGTGGTAGAGGTTATTTGCCAAATGTTGACACTTTGGACAATGTGTAAGGTAATCATGACTTAAAATGTTATGATAGATTCCTATGACGGTCATTAATATTTGTAAGAGGTAATTGTGAAAGATTCGATGATGGGTGAAGACATGCAAGACATGTGGAAAATGATCATGTTGAGTACTATACACTCTTCTACAATGTGTGGGGTTTGGGGTTCCTATTTTTCTAAACAATGGTAAAACCCTAATACAGTTGTCTTTGGAAATTTTCCTAAAAAGGGAAGCGCATGATATAAGCATTTTAGGATTGCAAATCACTGAGGGAGAAGTTAGTGTATTGTTGTAATGTTGTTATGCTACCAGATTTGTCTTCAAGTGTCATTTATCTCCTGAGAGAACTTGCATTGCAAGTGTATTGTAAACAGTAACAATTTTGATTAATACATTGTGCAGGTTTTGGAGTGATGGGATTTTTTACCGAAAGGTTTTCCCCAGGGTAAATCATTGTGTCATTCTCATTTTTCTATGTATGTATGTTATTGCAGCAACATCCAAGTTAATTTTATTATCATTCTATAATTGATAAGGGTTAAATCTAAATTTTCATGATCCTCTTCTTGGGAGTTTAGCGTAGGAAACTATTTTCTGCACACTTAGTTTCCTTTCAGTTAAAGGTTACAATACACACTATTAAGTGTGACCCTGTTAGAGGATTTAATCACCCTGTAAGGAGTGGCCTTGTTAGAGTTCTTCAAACACTTCAATGTAGAAATGCCACCTTGTGAGAGAATTTACAAAAGACTGTTAAGTCTACTTTGTAAAGAGATTTGGATCACTACTACAATTGTTAGAGATTAACAATGGATTGACCTATTTGAAAAAGCAACTATCTTTGTTGATTTAGATCTTTGTGTCTGGCTTTAAATTGAATCTTCACTAATCAAATATTCTATTGCTTCTCTATATATTCTATCCTTAATTAGAATCCCATTTGATTTCGCCTCCACTCTTCATATCACAAACTCACACACATCTTACACACATTCAATCCATATAACAAATTAAACATAAAATGTAAATTGTTGTTAGTCGACTGACACTAAAAGCTTAACTTGAATAATAGTGTAATCCTTCAATGCCCGACCGATATTGTAATGCCCGAGTGAACTCAGTTAGAACTGAAAATCACTTTGGTATTCTTCAATGCCTGAGAGAACTTGGCATACACTGACTGTGCTCGATTTAGGTATAGACAATTGTGTAACATCACTATATTTGTGTAAACATCAATGACAATACACAATTGAATAATTGTCATCAATAATTTCTTCTACTATGATTGTTCAATGTCCTAAGTGATGGTATTTTTAATTATGATTTACTCCATGTTGGAGAGAGATGCTTTTGATGTTATTAATGATCATTGATTTTGTAATATGATATTATGAGAATTTGGTGAATGTTTATTGAGATATCCATTATGGGATGGATGATTTATTAAGATGTCCATTATGGGATGAATAGTTTAAATCCTTATATAGGATGAGATATTCTTTATTTTGAGCTCTACTACTTGTCTTTGATGAATTTCATAACACTAGTACAAAAACAATAATATATGACCAAATAAACTACCAAAAATTAAAGATAAATGACCAAATTTAGTCACGTGATCAGTGGTAGTTTATTTTTGGTCATTTATATCGCGACCAAATTTATGACTAAACTATTTTAGTCATTTATCTGGTCTTTTATTTAGTCATTTATTTGGTCATTTATTTGGTCATTTATTTAGTCATTTATTTGGTCATTTATTTGGTCATTATTTTAGTCATTTATTTGGTCATTTATTTGTTCATTGAATTGGTCATTTATTTAGTCATTTATTTAGTCATTAATTTAGTCATATATTTAGTCATTAATTTAGTCATATATTTAGTCATATTAAGGCACGATGGAATCAAACCACCATCCCCCTACTTGTAAAATAGGTGCTTTTCCATTGAGCTAGTACCCTTTAAAGAATAATCATACCATGTATACTAGTACTTTCCATTAAACATGATTTCAAATTTTTTCATCTATAGTTCAAGGGTTGTGATAGTAAATGGTTATGACAATCATTCAAAACAAAGTATGTCAAAGACTGTTATGAGGCAAAGTTTGTGGTGTTAGAAGGTCTTTAAACTAGTAGAAGGAGTCTTGGTTCCTTGTTCGTTATTGGCATTGAAAGAAAAATTCATTGTTGCTGCAGACAGAAGTAAGGTAGAGACATTGTGTTTTCTGTGTAAATGGAGTTCTTGCAAAGGCTAAACTTTAAGAATATAAGGCTAGCTTGCAGTGGAGTTATCCAAAGACCTTGGTGACCCTATTGATTCTCTGATCGTTCCCATATTGGAGAAAGGAACACTGTTGCAAGGTTAGGAATTAAGGTAAAAATAATGATTCTTTGTGTTGCATGACTGTACAGTCTGATGTTTTGAGTATAGTGACGCCATAAAGGTGTATTGGAAGTGTAATTAAGTACCTTTGGATACTAACTGGTAAGATATAAGACAAACTTCCTTTTCATGTTAACCTATACTCCTTGCAATCTTTTTGAAAGAGTGGAATTCTTTGTTATCCGCATAAACATTGTCCTAGTAAACTTGTGTTTCCAAAATACTAACTCAATTTAAATATTTAGAGTTAGACAAAAGTTTTTTTTCCTGACTCTGATTTAGTGGAAACTATTCCACTTTGAATAACACAAGAATTGGTTTCATATCCTCATATTCTAGTGAGTCACTGTCAACTCAAAATATGATAGAGAATTTATTTTTTATAATAAATCATAGATAACCAAAGAAATAAAATTGTAAAAAAATAGTCATATGTGATTAAAAAAGCTACCTCATCAGCAAGAAGAACCAAGCCTTCACTCTTGCAAAACTACACTATCTCTTGTTGGTTTTCCTTTGATAGAACCTTCATGAAATTTCAAGTGTTATTAAGAGTGTTACAAAGACTAAAACTTTGAGAATGATTACAAATCCAGTTTTCCAATTAACCGTGCTTGATCTGTTTAGAAGATATGCAATCGAGTTATCACTTTTCATTATTGTACGATAGATCATAGAAGGCTTAAAATGCATTCAGGCCTCTAAAAATTCTAGAACATTACTAGTCCAATATGGATCTCAGAGAATTGTGATACCATATTTATTACTTTGAATTACATTTGGATCACCTGACCCATGGGATTTCCAAGATTTATAACAACAATAGCCCGAACATCAATTCCATTTAAGCGAGCTACTTTCAGTTGTTCCTTGAATTCAGATATTTCCAATCCCCATCATGTTGCCTCATTTAAGTAGTATGGAACCTACAAATATAGAAAATGATTAGTTAGTAAGCCTTCTTAGAGCCACTAAGAACCAAACATGCAAAAGACATCCATGTAGGGAAAATTTCCAAAAAAAGGTGAAGAATGCCAATTCTTCTTATAAAGTGAAAATAAGCCAACTATATACATACATACCAGTTTCCCACCATGAAGGGAAAGAGATGTTGAGTACAGTGGATAATGTGGAATTGGAAAAAGAATTCCATCCTTTTCTAACCTTATGAGTAACTATATTATCATATGAACCCGTGTGCATCATATCCAATACAATAGTAAGCATGCATATCTTTCCAAATAGCGGGCAGCTTGTGGGGACTATTATAAATAAAATATAAGAATCTGGGCTAGCAAATTATTTAGCAAGTGTTATAGTCTAATTTACCCCAGGACTTGCTCCATCAGTCAAAAAAAGGTCATCTGGGTCGCAAGGAACACCATCGCATTTAGTGATACCCCTATAAATCTCATCACGTAATAATTTGACACCCTATCAATGTAAACTAGGTTAGACACACATAAAACATATATAAGAAAACCATTGATATTGATTATTTTTTTTTAGAAGTTGAAGTTTTGTAAACCACAATCACACTCAGGAGTTCATTTCATAGAAATAAAAACATAGCATGATGCAATTACATAAATTGTTGGATAATATTAGAAAATATAGGACCCTTGGACTAATTGTGGTCTTTTGATTTTGCACACTGGACAACTCAAACAGAAGACTTTCAAAACATGTGAATGGACAACTGAAAAGCAGAGATTAACTTGTTATTTTCCCTAACTATTTGGAAAAGAGCAATAATAGTGTTGTTACAATGTAAAAATCACTCAAGGCAATGACCAAAAAAATTTAAGAAGCAAGAGACTAAGCATTGTCATGGAGCTATGATAGCTGATGAAGCTATTGTTTCCAAACACTAAATGGCATTCATGAAGAACACATGAGAAATGAAAGTTCACAAAGGGCATTCATGTTCCATAAGCAAGGCATGGCTGTCATATGAGCAACAAAATATATCATGGCTGCTACAAATCACAAAGGTATAATGCCAAAAAGTTTTTTTGTTCAATACAATTACAACACAAGGATACAGAATAGTGAACATTGAGGTTCAAAACAACCATATAGATTACAACACTTAACAGTTCATCAATAATCCAAGGTCAAAGGGCAGTCATATAGGAAGTTCAACAGTGACTTTTAATGAAAGAAGAGATGCAAGGTTAATGAACCACAATCAAGGGAATACACAAAAATAGAGGACAAAAAAGTCCTTTGTAAAAGTCACAAGTAACATTGATTTCAATGTATGATAGAAGTGAAAGGAAAAAGTTGAAAGACAGTGACAAAGAGTGTGAATAAAGAAACAATGATAATTCTAATGTAATTATACAATGACCATAAATAATGAAAGGTGATCAAGAACACTAATGGAGGACAAAATCATTATCAACGGATATGTCACTATTTTTTATTAGAGGTGAATAAGAGATAGAGATCCCTGATATACAGTTAAGGGACATCCATATTTCAACACAACCATAACAGCCAAGAAGGTCATAAAGAAAACACTACCATAGACAATAAAAGATACTATTCAAGTCATGAAAGGTACAGTGGATGATAATGTTTAGGCACGGGTATGTTTAAGAAGCATCAAAATAGAATGATACAAGAGCCAATTGACACAAAGATAGAGATGTGAAAACAATGGTTAGCATTTTAGACAATAGTCCACTACAGTCAATGAGAGATATGAAAATAGTGATAAGAGCATCAAAAATACAGTGGGCAATATCTCAAAGATATTTTTTCAATTTAAAATATTTCATAGGACAACAAACGAAAATAGAAATTTCCATTTGTGGGATAGTAGAGTAAAAGATAATCATGGCATGACACGATGTCCAATTTTCTATACTAAAATAAGAAGGGACACATTTGTAGCATAAGACATCTCTAATGGTTATGAAGAATGTGGTTGTTGTCACACCAAATTTTTTATGTTATGTAAAATTGGCTACAGGTAGATTGAAATGAGGCTCCCACAAGGGTTGAGCCCAGCCTGTGAAATCTCTAAATTTTCTAGTCTTGGTTCTGTCCTTTGTAGTCTTTTCAACTCTGGTTTGCCTTTTTCATGAAAAATAACCTAAGTATGCAGAAACCCTAAGTGAATTTGGTATAAACCCTAGTTGTTCAGTGCCCTATTCTATTTTATCATTAACTTTTTGGGCCCCTTAAGTTCCTTAGATTCCATGTGCGTATTATGCCTTACCTTTAGTCTCTTAGTCACATAATAAAAACCGAATACTTGTATTTGTCTGGCAATCCCGAGATTACCTTATTCGTATGGTCTCCATAAGGAAAGGAATATTCTCATTTGATCTGGAGACTCAGCAAAAATTGTTAGATCATGTTTGATCAAAAGGGAGTCGCGTGATCTCATGAAGTGACTCGAAGTTAACAAAATATCTAGAGATCTTGCGACTCAATATATTTTTCTAACCTATGGGTATAACTTATGTTTAGGCTGGGTCAGGTTAAAGCCTTTCAGTCGCTAGGTCTCATGAAGTTATCAGGGTAAAGAAAAATGATCATAGGTGACAGGACTACATTTTTTCCAGGTCTCTGAATGATTCATGGTTAAGGACGGATTAAGTCAAGATTAGTGTTGATGTCAGTGTCAGAGGTGATAAGGCAAGTGTAACCAAATAACAGGAGGACGCGTGTTGTGATGGGCCTAGTTTTTGTATGTTCATCCACCAAGTCTCATAAGGAAAAAGAATATGCCAAAGTCATTTAGAGACATCTCGATAGCTGTTGATCTTGATTAGATCTTGCGGTGGTCACCAAGTCTCCGAATGATTTCACATTTTATAAAAAGGTAAGGAGATTATGCGACTGCATTGTCGCCGGGTCTCATAAAGAAACCAAGGTTAAGAAAAAGGTCTTGAGACTCAGAGACAAAAGGGAAAGATGATAAATTGGGTAAAGGGTAGGGTTAAAGGATGAAGATAGTAATGACAAGGGTAAGATCAACGACTATGTTTTAAAATAGAATTCAAGATTTTCTCGGTCGTTGATACAGGAATCTATGCCACCTGTGACCGTTAAGGTTTAAATATTCAAATATATGAAAATTTGATTCTCAGAGTTCATAAGCAGTGGCATGATTTCTCAGAAAATAGACAGAGAGATGGTCGAGCCAACTTCTCAGAGGCACATTTATGGTGATCAGTAAGATATTCAAAACAAAATTTGATATTTCTAAGAATATTTTCATGGCATTTATGAGCATAATTGAAAAAGTTAGGGTTTTTGATTATTCTATTGCATATGAATTGTAACCCTAATTCCTAAATCAAATTGACTCCTGAGCCTGTGTGCTAGAGGAGAAGTATATATAAGTTAGTTTTAGAGCTTTTTAGCTTAGTATTTTTTCAACTTATGTGATATTTTTGTGGCATCTTCTCTTCCCCTAGGTTTTCATATGTTGTAAACTCTCATTGAATTGAAAATATTGCAAAGGCTTTTTGTGACATTCTTTCTATCCCTATGTATTCTTGTTTGTACTTCTCTTACTGGAATATAATACAGAGATTGGTATTGGAATGAACTTGGAGTTCCTAAGCCCTCTTTCTTTCTGCAATATTGTGTACTACTGTGGATGATCTGATTTAGATGATTTTGTGGATATTCTTCAGTCCCCTGTCATTTTCTCTCATTCCTATGCCTGATTGTAGAAGTGGATGTTTGTTTGTAGGTCATAGTATGTGTCTATTTATAGTGAATATGCTATTATTTGTGAAATCATCTCTTTCCCTGAATAGCCTCTGTTTATCTCAAACTTCTCTATGAAATACTTATGCAAGCCTATCTAGAAATTTGTGTTCTATTAGATTCAATTCCTCTTTCTAAGATTGATTGTTGTGTTGTAATTCAGAAAATTACTTTTGGTGTATCACCTAGTAGGATAGTTTTCTTATTCAATTATTTCCCTTCCATGCATTCTTTCTATCCCTTTTCCCTCAAGAATTTACTTTCATGTTAAAAATAAAATTTGGGTGATTATCCAAGAGGAACCAGCCTAGAACATGGAGGTCTCATTTCAGTTAGCAAAGGTCCCACAACCTACAAATGATTCCCATGTTATACTAGGTTATCAAGACTATGAGAGCTTGAAAGGGTACAAAACTTAGTGTATAACAATTCTGGCATGCCCGGTGGGACCTTACATTAAAGAAGTCTAACTCAAAGTTATACTGTCTCTGATAAGTCATTTCTATAGTAGAGAAGTTATAATAGACACCCCACCTTGGGTGTAACAATTCTGGCACGCCCAGTGGGACCTAAAGGAAGTTCATTTTTAAAAAGATTATGCTAGATCACTGATATACTAATTTCATAGTACAGACCTGAAAGAGGTTTCATTCTGAAAGTATATCTGGCAACTCCACTTGTGTAAGGATAGAAGATCTATTGTTGTTCAAAGTATATTAAAAAAAATTGAAACAAGAAGCTCAAAGCCTTTTGAATTCTTACAGTAGCCCTTAACAAGAAGATATAAAGGAAGATCATCTCAAAGAACATATCATGAAAGGAGGGTACAGTCTACACCACCTAATACTTTAGAGAGGAGACCTTTTCCTTTTTATTTTAGAAGAAGAGGAAGATCTCTAACTAGAGATCTACAAGAAGATTCAACTCCACCCTTTAATACCACTCACACAGTTTTTGCTTAGCAAACCACAGCTCCTGCAATGGTTAGACAGTTTTCCTTTGCACCCTTCAACCAAGGAAGTCCTTTAAAATTTTCTCAACATCATGATGTGCCCTTGGTAGCACTCAAAAGTCTACCTAATTTCACAAGTGAAGGACAAACAATAGCTTTTGAACACATAAGAGATGTGACTACTATCTATAGTATACATAATATCATAGAAGAAGATGTGGCTACCAAGCTATTAGCATCCTCTTTTAAAGGTAAGGCCTTAGAATGGTTTAGAACTCTTGATGTTGGTTCTATTAATTCATGGGATGGATTAGGGGATGCATTAAGATGATACTTTGAAGATAAATTAGATAACTTATCTTTGGTTGAGCAACTAACAACCATAAGGAGAGATCCTCAAGAACAGATGATAGATTTCAATAATAGATTCCTCAAAACACGACTAGAATCCCAGTCTTAGTAAGGCTGTCAGTTGACCATGCTTTCCTGTATTTCTTGAAAATTTTGGATGGTCAAATATTTGTCATGATCCAATCCATGGGGGGTATCTCATTACCTCAGGATTTTGACATAGCTGTGAAGGCTGAAAATTGTTTAATCCAGACAGGCACATTAGCCAGAAGGCCACCCATGCCTATTTTTCCTAACCTCCAACCCACTGCACCTCTGCAAATAGCTCTTTTTACCCATATATTCACTATGATAGCACTTGAGGCTACCACTAGCTATGGGAAATCAAAAGTAGTCCTTTCTCAAGAGTTACTTGAATTAAGAAGCAGTCAACAAGAGATGCAAAGTGGTCAGCAAGAAATAAAAAAAATGATGCTAAACATGAGCAATGAGATGACCAATATGAAAAGGAAGAATCAAGAGGTTAGACCACCTTATAAACAACAAACTCAAGGTCCTAATCAGTAGTATCAAAATCAAGGACAATCTTACCAATAGAATAGGCCACCATATCAAGGAGGTTATCAAGGACAAAGGAAACATTTTAACCAAAGGAAGTTCCAACCTTATAATCCAACGCCCCTTAACTCTCCAAATCCAGTCAGGGAGGTGGTCCCAAGTCAAAGTAATCTTGTTGTAGAGATGGAATAGTGTTATCCTTGTAATCAATCCCATAACCAGACAACATGCTTAAATGGAAGGGTACACCAAGAACTCGTGGTGCAGAATGCTTCAGATATACAATCAGAGGCTTCTTCTAGTGAGCCACCTCCTTAGCAAGAAGCACAACATGATGAAACTGCTCTCTTCAATTGGGAGGAACAAGATTTCAATGGAGTGAATAATGAGTCCCCAATTGCTGCCAACACTAGGTCTAAAAGAAGAGCTCAAGACATGGAGCAAACATGAGAGGGAGCTAAAGATTCTAAATCTGTAGAATATTCACAGTCATTCACTCCTATCATATTAAAGAAGGCTCCCATCATTACATTCAAAGAGGGCCAACTTTCTAGAGAGGTTGAGCCTATCATGCTAAAGACACACCAAAGAGTGCACACATAAGTTCCCTTCAACATTGTGGACAACATGAAGAAAGTAAATGTCACTATGTCTATGTGGGACTCTTTGGCTATTCCAAGGCAGCCTGAAATTTTGAAAAGGCTATGGGTGAAGTGTCGGCTCCTCAGCCCGCAAATGATACAACAAACCCAGTGTTGGTTAACACTGATCAAAAGGAAGAGACTTCAAGAAGCAACTCTAAGGCAAGTGCCATGCAAGGTAGGAACTTAAAACCACCCCCATTTTATGTATCTTTAATTATTGCAAAATCTTTAGTACATAATTGCATGGTAGATAGTGGGGCTACTAGCACTGTCATGCCCAAGGAAGTGGCTGACCAATTGGGACTGAAATATGAACCTTTTCAAAAGAGAGTGACCCAACTTGATGGTTCCTCGGTCAATACAATAGGTGTAGCTAAAGATACAATCCTAATTCTTCATGCTAGCCCCAATTTCTCTATCCTACTTGACATATACATCATGGACCTCCCTGCCTTATTTGCCATATTCTTATCAAGGGAGTTTATAGCCAAGATAGGAGGCTATCTTTCTTCTGACTGGTCTCACTTGATTTTCCATACAAGATATGGAACCAAGGTTACTATCAAGTCTGAATCATTGGAAGCATACCATATAGAACCTTATGTGTCCAATGTACTCAATACAAGCTACCTTGCACTTGACAATAATGACTTCCCAATCATCAGAGAAACAAACACTAAAATAGAAGGTATCCCAGATATCTATCTAGATGATTTAGAATCAAAGAGAGCTTCAAAGGTCCAAGCCAATGTTATTTGGGATACTGGTTTGGGAAACTATTTGTTACAAGAACATGAATCCATAGAGCCAAATCTTTTTAAAACAAACACAGAACCGGAAGATCAAAGAAATCAAGTTTGGGAACTATTTTTTGATGGTGCTAGAAGCAGACATGGCTTTGGTGGTGGTGCTATGTTATTCTTTCCTAATGGGGAGAATTATTATATGGCTTTTAGGTTTAGCTTCTCTTGCACTAGCAACACTGCTGAATATGAAATCCTAGTGAATGGATTGGAGTGGACTAGAAAGATAGGGACCAAAGCCCTAAAAGTATATGGTGATAGTGAGCTAGTTTTCAACCAAGTAAGAGGGATAAGTGCAACTAAAAGTGATACAATGAGAGCATATAAGCATAGAATTTGGGATACTATAGAAGATTTCCATGCTTTCAATATTGTTGGTATCCCTAGAAAGTTAAATCAAAATGCAGATAGATTAGCTGTTGTTGGATCCCAGTATGATATTCCTAATAGCATTTCAAAAGAAAGAGACCAACAGCATATCAAAGTAATTTTCAGACCTTATGTTACTGATAATGTTGTCAATTGGCAAGTGTTTGACAGTGATGAGCAAATTTTGCAGTTCTTATTTGAAGAGGGTGTCTTCTCAAAACATAACCAGGGTAGACTAATGCAGAACTATGGTGACCAAGTGGTGCAACTCAGATCAAATAAAATTCCCAAAGGTATTGTCACCTTAGAAGTTGTTTTCAATCAAGATGATCAAATTAAAAGGAGTAAATTTGGCCTGGTAGTCAAACAAGAACATTGTGTTGAACTAGATTTGGAGCCAGGTAAATACTGATTCAGAAAGGCAGGCCTATACCCAATTATTTCAAGAGTTCAGTGATATATTTGCATGGAAATATGAAGACCTCAAGGGGTTTAATCCATCCCTTGCTCAACATACCATTGAACTAGAGCCAAATGCCAAACCAGTCAGACAGAAGAAAGGGCTTGTCAACCCCAAGCTTGAACCACTCATGCATAAAGAAGTACTCAAATTAATAGAGAGTGGTATCATCTACCCCATAAAGCATACTAGTTGGGTTTCCAACCTTGTTTTGGTTAGGAAGAAGAATGGGGATTTGAGGCTATGTGTTGACTTCAGGGACCTTAATAGGGCATCCCTAAAAGATTGCCATCCACTACCATCTATGGAGCAAATTCTGCAATGTGTCTTTGGATTCGAGAGATTTTCATTACTAGATGGCTATTCAGGATATAATAAGATCCTAGTTCATGAAGAAGATCAATATAAGACTGCATTTACAACCAAGTGGGGAACCATGGCTTATCAAAAAATTCCCTTTGGTTTGTCTAATGCAGGTGCTACTTTTCAAAAGGCAATGGATATGGCCTTTAAAAGCCTCATATACAAGTTTGTACTGGTCTACTTAGATGATATAACTATTTATTCTAAACATGCAGCAGACCACATCATATATCTGAGGAAAATATTTGAAAGATGTAGAGAATTTGGGATATCTCTTAATCCCAAGAAGTTTGTGTTTGCAGTTCATGAAGGGAAGTTGTTAGGATATATAGTATCCAGGGAAGGAATCATAGTAGACCCTGAAAGGATTGTAGCTATTCTAAAACTACCCCTACCATCTCACAAGAAAGGCCAATCTTTCATAGGCAGAATTAACTTTGTCAGGCAATTCTTTCCTAATATTGCATATTTACTAAAGCCTTTGATAGCTATGTTAAAGAAGAGTTCAATCTTCAGCTGGAGCAGAGAAGGGAAATCCAGTTTCCAAGCTATCAAAGAGGCCTTAATAGAAGTTCTTGCCCTGTTGAACCCAAATTTTAGTAAGGATTTTATCCTCTATGCTTATGGGGGTTCTGATGCTATATCTGCAATGTTGACCCATGAAAATTTAGAAGGATTGGAGCAAACTATTGCTTTCTTTAGCAAAGGTTTAGAAGAGTATGAATAGAGATATTATTTTGGGGAAAAATGTGTACTTTCTATGGTGAAGAGCCTAAAAATTTTTAGATATCTATTGACTCATAGCAAGGTACACTTAAAGGTCACTCATCCAAGTGTCAAAGAGTTCTTGCTTTCTAAGGACCTAAAGGAGAAAAACACTGGTTGGATTACTAAAGTGATGGAATATGACATATATATCCAAACCACTAAGCTAGTAAGAGGAAGAGGTCTTTGTGAGCAATTGATAGGAGATGATACCTTAAGAAAACAACAACAAATGAATGTATCCTTAATTGTGCATTCAATAGAAGAATATGCCAAGGCAACAGGTTGGTTGCCTAACATGGTTCATTACTTAAAAATAGGGGAATGCCCCGTAGATTTGGATTCAGAAAAGAGGAGGTATTACAGATTGAAATCCATTCCTTTTGTGTTGATAGATGAAATTCTTTTTAGAAAGGATAACAATGGTGTCCTTTTGAGGTGCATAGATTCAAAAAATATAGCAAATGTCCTATTTGAATTTCATGATGGACCTTCTGGAGGTCATTTCTCTCCTAGGACTACTTCTTTTAAGATCATGAGGGTTGGATACTATTGGCCATCTATCTTCAAGGATAGTCATGATTATGTAAGGAAATGCATCAAGTGTGCCATGTTTGCAGGAAAATAAAAACTTGTAGCCTTGCCCCTTCAGCCCATCAGAGCAGAGAAACCTTTCATGAGATGGGGCATAGATTTCATTGGCATGATTAATCCTCCATCTAGTGTAGGCCATAAATAGATAGTTACTGCAACAGACTATTTCACTAGATGGACAGAGGCAGTTGCATTGAAGGAAGCAAATGAGAGTGTTGTTTTAAATTTTTATGATGATATAATTCACATATTTGGTGTCCCTGACTCCATTATCTCACACAATGCACTAGCTTTCATAGGCCTCAAAGTTTTAGATTGGGCAATTAGACATGGTGTTTATTTGAACACAAGTTCAAACTATTACCCTCAGGGGAATGGTTTGGCAGAATCAACTAGTAAGAACTTAATTAGGATTATCAAGAAGACATTACAAGACAACCAAATAGAGTGGCACACCAAATTGAAATCTACCTTATGGTTAGATAGAATTACCCCAAAAAACATCATTGGGAATTCTCCATACATGTTATTGTATGGAAGAGAAGCTAAGTTGTATATTTCAACATAATTGTCAGCTTTGGACTTAGCTACTCAATATGTCTTGTCTGAAGAAGGAGATCCTTTTCAAATTAGGTATGCTCAGGTTATGGAATTAGAAGAGCACAGAGATAAATCCATGAAAGATATGGAATTCCATCAAATGCAAACTAAGAAAAATTTTGATAAAAGAGCCAGGGCCATAAATTTCAAAGTTGGGGACGTGGTCCTCAAATGGGATGAATTCAAGGACAAGCCTGGCAGACATACTAAATTTGATTCCTTCTGGGGAAGTCCATTAATTATGACAGAATGCAAGGAGTGTAATGCATTTCAATTATCAACTGTTGGAGGAGATCCCTTTCCCATTTCTATGAATGGATTCCATTTGAAGCCTTGTTTTGAGGTTTGTCCTTCCTTGTAAATATTTGTGAGTAAGTTTCCATGTTTTATGTTCCTACTTTCTAGGTTAGTTTCCTACTTTTCAAGAACTGCTCATGCATAGTTAGTAGTTCCCCTTTCTGGTTTCAATCTATTTCCAAAGTTTCTATTTTTATCAGAAGATGACTCCTATGCCCAACGGATATCAAAGGCTACTAGTTCTCAATGTCTAGCAAGATGACATTCAGCAGAAATTGCCAAGAATGTTACGCCAAATTTTTCATGTTATGTAAAATTGGCTATAGGTGGAGTGAAATGAGGCTCCCACAAGGGTTGAGCCCAAGCTATGAAATCTCTAAATTTTTTGGTCTTGCTTGTGTCCTCTGTAGTCTTTTCAGCTCTCTGGTTTGCCTTGTTCATGAAAAATAACCTAAGTATGCAGAAACCCTATGTGAATTTGGTATAAACCCTAGTTGTTCAGTGCCCTATTCTATTTTATCATTACCTTTTTGGGCCCCTTAAGTTCCTTAAATTCCATGTGCGTATTATGCCTTACCTTTAGTCTCTTAGTCACATAATGAAAACTGAACATTCGTATTTGTCTGGTGATCCTGAGATTACCTTGGTTGCATGGTCTCCATAAGGAAAGGAATATTCTCATTTGATCTGGAGACTCAGCGACAGTCGTTAGATCATTATATTTAGGTTGGGTCAAGTTAAAGCCTTTTAGTTGCTAGGTCTCATGAAGGAATCAGGGTAAAGAAAAATGATCAGAGATCATGAGACTGCACTGTCGCCAGGTCTTTAAATGAATTCATGGTTAAGGACAGGTTAAGTCAAGATCAGTGTTGATGTCAGTGTTAGAGGTGACAAGGAAAGTGTAACCAAATAACAGGAGGATGTGTGTCGTGATGGGCCCAATTTTTATATGTTCAATCATCGAGTCTCATAAGGAAAAAGAATATGACAAAGTCATTTAGAGGCTTCCCGATAGCCGTTGATCTTGATCAGATCTTACGATGGTTGCCAAGTCTCTAAAAGATTTCACATTTTATGAAAAGGTAAGGAGATTACACGACTGCATTGTCACCAGGTCTCGTAAAGAAACTAAGGTTAAGAAAAAGGTTCAGAGACTCAGAGACACAAGGGAAAGATGATAACTTGGGTAAAGGGAAGGGTTAAAGGATGATGACAATAATGACAAGGGTAAGATTGATAGCTATGTTTTAAAATAGAATTCAGGATTTTTCTCGGTCGTTGATACATGAATATGTGCCACCTATGACCGTTAAGGTTTAAATATTCAAATATATAAAAATTTGATTCTTAGAGTTCATAAGCGGTGGTGCAATTTCTCAGAAAATAGACAGAGAGATGGTTGAGTTGACTTCTTAGAGGCACATTTATGGTGATCAGTAAGATATTCAAAGAAAATTTTGATATTTCTGAGGATATTTTCATGGAATTTATGAGTAGAATTAACAGAGTTAGGGTTTCGGATTATTCTATTGCATATTAATAGTAACCATAATTCTTGAATTAGATTGACTCCTGAGCCTGCATGCTAGAGGAGTAGTATATATAAGTTAGTTTCAGAGCTTTTTAGCTTAGTACTTTTTTAGCTTATGTGAGATTTTGGTGGCATCTTCTCTGCCCCTAAGTTTTCGTATATTGTAATCTCTCATTGAATTGAAAATATTGCAAAGGATTTATGTGAAATTTTTTTTGTCCATGGGTCTTCTTGTTTGTACTTCTCTTACTAGAATATAATACAAAGATTGGTATTGGAATGAACTTGGAGTTCCTGATCCCTCTTTCTTTCTGCAATATTGTGTACTACTATGGATTATTTGATTTAGATGAGTTTGTGGATATTCTTCAGTCCCCTGTCATTTTGTCTCATTCCTGTGCCTGATTGTAGAAGTGGATGTTTGTTTTCAGGTCATAGTCTGTGTCCATTTATAGTGAATATGCTATTGTTTGTGAAATCAGCTCTTTCCTTGAATAGCCTATGTTTATCTCAGACCTCTCTATGAAATACTTATGAAAGCCTATCTAGAAAGTTGTGTTCTATTAGATTCAAGTCCTCTTTCTAAGATTGATTTTTGTGTTGTAATTTAGAAAATTAATTTCGGTGTATCACCTAGTAGGATAGTTTTCTTATTCAATTATTTCCTTTCCATGCTTTCTTTCTATCTCTTTTGCCTCAAGAATTTACTTTCATGTTTAAAAAGAAAATTTGGGTGATTATCCAAGAGGAACCAACCTTGAACTTGGAGGTCTCATTTCAATTAGCAAAGTTCCCACAACCTAGAAATGATTCCCATGTTATTCTAGGTTATCAAGACTACGAGATCTTGAAAGGGTGCAAAACTTAGTGTATAACAGTTGTTCAAGGAAAAACTCATAATTCTGATTGCAAGCAAACAGTGACTAAGAATGGAGTGTTGATAGGTACACTATGGTGTCCTATAGTGCCAAAAATGAATAGAGATGTGAGCCTATCCATGAAGGATTGGGGAAAGGGTCTGGTTGATCCTCTACAACAAGTTATGAAGCCTTTTTCAAGGGTAAAAGATGATTGTCCACAGTCAGCAAGGAGAAAGGTTGTCATTGATGGTAACAAGTGCACAAATTTATTTTTTGATCCTAATAGTTTGATTGCAAGGAAAACCATCGCGTTTAGCAATACCCCTAGAAAATCGAATCGAGGAAGCCATGGGTATTTTCAGTTCCATAGATAACAAAAACATAAAACTAGATCACAATACATAAATAGCATTTGTAATTATCTAGCTATTTTCTACTTGTGCTAGATGATAAATTAACTTGATGCAAAGGGTTTTGAGGATAAAATTTTAGCGCCCAACTCCATAATGATGCAACTAAATTTTGTACAAAAAATTTAGATAATTCGATGGTTTTTGAATATTCTTTATGGGCCATATAACAAAGACTTATGTTTTGTTTATTCTGAGAAATTGAAAGTAATCATTTTAAGGTAGTTTAGTGGTTATAGCTTGTAGAAATTCTCTATCTGTCTTCAAAGGATTTTTTGTGTTTATAATGAGAGGCCCATTCACAAGCTTCTTCAAAATCAATTTTAGCAATTTTAGTTTCGAGAAAAATAATAGTTGTTACTTGCCTTACGTTTTGCAATGTTTGGGTGCTTGAAAATTGAATATATTAGTTTCTTTCTACATATAGAGACCTTCAAATCTATAGTGACCTTCAAATCTACAGTGTTTTTCATCAGTCACCAAGAATAGCAATGATATAGATAATGAGGATGACAATGATGCTTACATGGACAATGCATTATAATACAATGACTGTAAAGAAAGAGTTCATAGACTCTTTTTATTATTTTCAAGGCATTTTGTACAATAAGGATTTATAGTGATAGGTGCCATCAATGAAATGAAACTAACTATTCTTCAAGATCTTAGTCACTATTTTTAAGGTTTTATGATTGTTCTTAAGAAGTACCATTGTTTCTTAAGAAGTACCACTGTGAGGTTAAGAGAGTAGACACCATCTTGGAGATCAAAACAATGTCATACAGAGCCAAGACAAGGAGCAGAGACTATAACGAGCATAAAAGAGAATTTTTCAGTTGGGAGATTAGTCTAGATAGAGATTTATTTATATACAACAGGCATTTCAACCCTACTGTGTTGAATCTAGGGAGACAGATGGCTCGTTTGGAGGGGACTGGAGTTTCCTATTGTAAGGAAGAAGAATTGACTATTTTGGGGGGTTAGATCATAGTTCATGAGACCTATTTATAGCTTTAGACCAAATATGTTGACAAATATAAAAATATACAATAGTGCCTATAAAATTTAGTACTTCCATAGAAAAGGAAGAGATCATGTTTACCCTTTATATATTGACATAAAAAAGAATCATAAATCTATGTGTATGAAAATATCTCCACTGAAAATCAAAAGCTTAACATATAAATACCTAGAGATCTTGCAATGCCTCCACTCGCTTCTTTACTTTGCGAGGTAGTGATGTAATGTACCTTGACGAGGTACCAACAAGAGTCTGTAACTTATCCTGAAACATATCATGGAAGAATTCTTAAATCTAGTGATTCCAATTAATTTCTATTATTCACTTCCAAGATTGCAATGTAATTTTAAAGTATCATTTACAACTTCTTCAATGCTAACTTAATATTTGGCTACCTCCAATGGAAACGTTTTCTTTTCTATAATGCAAAATCCAGAATACTATTTGAGAGCCTCCATTCATCATTAAACATATACAATATAATAAACAAATGAAATAAAATTCACTTGAAAAAATGTCATCATAGTGCAAAATCATACAACCAATGGAATGAACCAAACACATTTAGGAATTCAATTTATCAGTTTTCAATACACACCTCACAAAGAAAGAATTCAAATGCTTCTTATTCTGGAAGCTCCTCAAATTCCCATGTACACGCACATAGGAACCATTCCTACATCATATTACAAAACTCAATTAGTTAATAGAATAAACAAGTGTACTTTTGCAATAGATTTTTCTCAACTTTAATTCTAACCTCACATTACGTAATCAGTTATGAATCTCGCAGGGTAAACATCTGAATAATAATTACAAATTGTTCAATGCAAACAAAAAGGTGTCTAATATGAAATAAATGATTGAGAAAAAGAACAAAATCAATACACTAAAGAAATGAGTAAAATCTTACTGCACAACGGCCATCTTTGTAGATTCCATTGCATCATTAACCCTACACTAATTAGATAGAATAATTTCATATTAATAAAAGAACAAACACAATAGTAAATAGTAGAGTAAAAAAATAACTTCCAAGTAGCTGATTCTTAAATAAAATTTGTAATACATGATTTTCACCACTCAAAATGTCAACACTTGACTGTTAAAAATTACATAACTTGTTCTTGACAGCTTCTAAGTGTTTCTGATTTTGGTTAATGCCAGATATTATCCTAAACAAACACAAGGTCAACATGAATTGGACTCATTAATTCACTAGGGAAAATAGGGGATGTGAGAATTCCCACTAAAGAAATTCATAATTAATAACATGCATCATTCCACTAATACCAGTAATTTTTCCAAGAAATAGAAACTATCAAATGAGGCAATAAAACTTGTACTGGCACCAACAATTAAAATGAACACATAAACAACTTGTAACACTGTAATAAATATTATTATGATATGATACAATAACCCTTTTATCATTGCAATTAAGGTAGTCACAAATATCTTAGCAAGCTATGACATAGCTGACAACAATCACAATCTGTAAATCAAGCACTGAAAATACCAAAAAAAAAAGAGATTATAACAGAAACCCAGGTCCAAAGATTAGAATTTTATTTAAACATCAACAAAAGGAGAAGCTTAACCTTACAAACACTATACAACACCTAACCACCCAGAATACAAAGCAAACTTTTTATGTAGATCTTGATCATCAATCAAATGCTCACACACAAATTATAAAATGGCTGAGATAAATCTTTGATGTAGACAAATCCTTGAGCAACTGATATACACATCCATCATGATCAAGCAATCCCAATGGCCTATAGATTCTAGCCTTCTCAAAGGAAAAATAACTCCAGCCCTATAAATACTAGAGATCCAATTTAAGTGAGCCATAACTCAGCCTTATTTAAGAATCAGATCGCAACTTGTTTCCAGTCAAACTTAGGTTACATTTAAAAAAATCAATCAAGGTTTGA
Organism: Thuja plicata; assembly: GCA_018584345.1. Lineage (NCBI taxonomy): Eukaryota > Viridiplantae > Streptophyta > Pinopsida > Cupressales > Cupressaceae > Thuja > Thuja plicata. Next base: position 1,126,970 of record MU226246.1, read on the forward strand.
TGGATAACATTAAAAAAATTCCCAAACCAAACTAGAGATTATTCTGTGGGTTCCAATGCTTGTGCTTTATTTTTCCACAAGTAAGGTAGCATGGTAGACTCAACTTAACAGTGCTAGCCCTGGCGAAGCTATAAGGAAAATTAGTAAGTTGTATGCTTCCATAAGATGGTTCCCCATATATATATCAAATGTACAATGTGTTGCTTTAGGAATGATATTACATGATTACCAGTTTCCCATCATATGCATTAAATTTTAGGTTTAAATGAGTAGTTAAGCAACAGTAATTGAACTAGCAGATAATTGATATAGCATGTCTATGTGCGCATGTGTTGAACACCCTGGATGATTGTATCAAAATCTATCTTTCTTGAAGTGATCCAAACATAAATATTAAAGAGAAAAATGGAAAAGATACATGATAAGAGAGGGTGTATTTGCAAGCAGGCATAGTTGAATTTATCCAATGATACAGAGGTTTAATTTGTGTATGGTTCTGCTTAATGGGTTTACTAGGGTTTGAAATTGAATATGAATTGAAAAAGTAGGTTGTAGAATACAAAAATGAAGTAAGAATAATGAAAAATGATTAATATTGGATGAGATGGTCTATAGTTGGTTGAGACTCTTGGAAGAGTGTCATGGGATCCCCCTTGTGATATTGAAAATTTCTTAAAATAGTAATGCGGTCCTCGAGAATGTCAATTAGACAATGGAATGATATGTCGAGGTATATTAGAAATTTAAAAATGTACAAATTAGAAGGAGAAAAAAATTGGATACATGGAAAATTTTAAAAGGGTTAGCATAATGTAATAGAGAAGTATAGTAAGAAGATAAGAATATAAGGATTTCTGCAATGCTAACATTATCCAGGATAAATATGTAGGAAATAAGCAGCGACAATGAGCAACAATTCAAGTTGGGGAGAGAAAAACAAACATGACTGGGCATAATATAAAGTGAAGTGAATATATATGAATTAAGAGAGATTAAGATAATGTAGTGATTCCTTCATTATGAGCAATAGATGTTAAGGATACAAGTAGCAATTATTATTATAGAAGAACATTGATTACATTGTGATATGAAGTGATTTGTTTTACCAAAAGCAGTGATTATTAAAAATGCAGAAATCACTGTATATTATGACAGAAATCATGCTTAAGAGGTAGCACTTTGGTTATTAAATGAGATGCTCATGTTAGACAGTGATTCAAATGATTCAATGCAGTGGTTAATATGTTAAAAAATTAATATAAACAAACAATAAAAAGATGCAAGAAAAAGGTATAATTGTTATATTTGAAAGCCATGAAATAATGTCCCTAGGAAATCACCTATCTTAGAAATGCATGAAAAGAATTATGTTTAGAGGAGAAGTGGTTGTGATGTGCAAGAAAGAATCATTGAATCATTGGTCAGTCTACTCAATATTGAGATGAATCATTGAAAGGAAGAATACCTCTTTCCAACAAGGTGCTTCAACCAATTAGTGGAGTAACAATTCTTCTCTTAGGTATTCAGCATATCTCTACCATTCAAAGGTAGAAAGTTGTTGGTGCTAAAATAAAAGCTTGAGGGATCTATAAAACTATTCCACTAAATATGGAGTAGTCAAACCTGCTTCAGCAATTGGTTTGGTCTAAGTGCATTCCTAGATGTATGACCAAAGATAAGTTAATATGGAGAGGAGATCACACAATAAAATATAAGATATGGTCATAAAAACAAATTTTTCTCTTCATCAAGTCATTGATCAGGCCAATCAGCACATTTGGTACAATATTAGACTATCCAAAACCAATGCCTTTGGTTGACTGGCTGCCCGGGTCAAATAAACACCCAAGAAAAAATTCAACACTGGGGTTGTCAAATTCCCTTCCATCAGATGCTCTTTTAAATACATCATTGAATCAACGAAATGCCTTCTTTCTCACCCATATGCTTTAATCACTTACAATTTCATTTAACCTATTGTTTTTTGCTTGGGTTATATACGTTTCTTTGCATAATGTTTTTTCTCATAGCCTGTTGAAAGAAAAATTGTTTAGCCTCTATGGATGACATGCCCATCTATGATAATCTAACACAATTGGAAGAAGAGAAATAATAGGCTTCTCTTCCATGCTTAAATGCCTCAAGAAATGGCCTTTGCAAAAATAGAATCAATAATCTTTGAACCCCTTGATGTAAAGTTTATGTCAAGACTCAAAATAATGGGAGTCCTTAGCCAAAGTTGATCTAGTTGATAGTCTTGAAGTGAATGATGACAAAACTTACAAGCCTCGTGAATAAATAATGCTTAATAAACTTGCTTCTATTTACCTCTAATAGGATTTTGGTCTATTAAATCTATTTTTTCATTGTTTGCTCTTGGCTCTTGACTCTCAAGGGGATTTGGGACATGTCTTTAGAGTCAACCCAACATTGGGGCATATCCATTTGTTGGATGGCATATTACTACACTGTGTAGAGTCTTCCCTATCCTCTTAGGTGCCTTGAGATCAAATCTGGGAGATTGTGCTATGGGGGAAAGAAATCTTTATACAATATTCATGGTAGTATTTGTAGAAGATTAATAGTTGCAGATAAATTGAAAAACTGATAACATGCATGTGTACAAGATCCCTATAATCAATCCTCTTACCTAGCTTTAAAAATTCAAATTTCAAATAAACTCTTCAGTTAAGATGTGTAATATGAATTCATATATTTGGTTTTTCCCTAATTTAAATCATAATTATAGGAACATTTTAAGTATCAAGATGTTTTCTTTGTATTGGGACTATTTATTATGATTTGTTCAATTTTATTTAGTCCTATAATTTAATGATTAATGACTTATTATGATGATAATAGGTGATGTGTGAGGAAATAGATGACATAATAAACATAAATCTCATGTGTAAATGGGAAAGGAAGAGCCCGTGATGTTTCAATTTTTTTATTGGTGTCTAGAAACTTGTGGGATATTGTTGTGACTATCTGAGGGTTGGAATAGGAGACCCTGAGACTATTCTACTATGCAAGTGAATGTTATCAGCAATCTCAGTGAAACCCAAACTGTTGTACAGGTCCAGAAGTACTTACTGAAGTGCCATACCATATTGACATCCAACTGGGGTGTCGTGCATGATTGGAGATTTCCATATAGGTATACATACCCAGTGAAGGTGTTTTAGCAGTCATACAACACATCATAACTAAATCATATGAGTTTGGAGGTGAATGTGGTCTGTTGTTCCAGTATAGAGTGAACCATAGTAGCAACTGAGAGTGTTGTACAACATTAGGAGTACACTTGTTGTTGATATATTCTAAGGACCATGACACTGATTGCAAGGTATGCACAGAGTGGAATTGTTGGAAAGGCTTTAGAAACTTTCAATAAAATGCAATTGGTAGGTGTAAAGAAAAATTCCACAATATTTACCAGCATCCTCTCTACCTGTACTAAAATGGGAGCTTTATAATAGGGTATGGACATTCATTAGAGAATAATGGAAGAGAAAGTTTTGTCAGATATTTGGAAATGATATGGTAGAAATGTATGTAAAATGTGGAATCATAGTCAAGGCATGTGAAATCCTTGTGAGTTGCCATGTTTTGTGGTGCAGAGGGGGTAGTGGACCAGACCAAACTCACTGGGGAACTTGTATGCTCCTGATTTGTTTTGTAACAACACTCAAAAATCTTCATCAAAAGGGACCCTAACCCAAACACCTTATATGATAAGACCTATTTATGGTATTATCCTTCACATAGATCCACCATCTGTTAGTAATAAATGAGAGGGGGGGTGAATTAGTGGCCTCAAAAATATTCCAATAATCAACCCAAAAACTTAGTACCACAATATTAAGCCTCTAGATATCTTCACTCCTATAAGATGAATGCCTCCAAAAACAATTCTCAAAATACTACTGCTTGGAATGATTGGTTAAACCTTATAATGTATGTTTACCGAATAGCAGTCTGTTAATTTACCGAAAGACAATAAATTATCTAGAGTATACTGATAAATCCAAATTAGCTATGTGTAATTCAAAACACTAAAGTAATGACTCATAAACACATTGACACATGGAATTTTAACATGGAAACCATGTTAAGGGAAAAACCACTTGGGACCGGTAACCCAAAATTTTCACTCTTCTGAAGTGAGCTCGATGAAGAGCCAACCCTATTAAAGGTTACAAATACACTGTTAGGTGTGACCTTGTTAGAGGATTTAAAATTTTAGTCTGTCACTTGATATCGGGCATCTCTATGCTACCTTCCTTGATCAAACATGCACTTGGCCTATCAATAGGTATTTGGTATCTCATGCTATCTTCATGATCAAAATTTTTGATATTCCTTGGGATGTATCTCAATATAGAAAGGATATTTAAATCTCACCCGATTAATAGACTTTTTGAATCAATGGTTAAACTAAAACATTATGATCTATTCACATATACAACTTATACTTGTAGATTTTTAGATTTATTGTAATCTCATAAATCTAATCTGATTAATATATCTTTGTTTATACCTTTGTTCCACTTTACTTCTTCTCGGTGATGTTGTGCTCTGTTGCTTGGTGTCCGCAAAAAAAATTAGATCTTTCCTCAGGTCGATTGATTAGGACTGTATGAAGTTTCTCTTCATTAGTTTCTCTTCATCATCCTCTTTTCATTCACTCACCCACTCAATTCGTAATGAATTAAGTTGTCTTTTTTATAGACATGATATCACTATTGTTAGGTTCTTGATTTTCTTGATCTGGTGTGATCCACAATTCTCACCAATTAGATTTAAAGCAAAATGCCTTATTTATCTCATAGAGATCTTCTTGCCAACCGGATAAAACAACTTTAAATCCTTTACTTATCTCTGGCTTTATCTTGTCGATGCAAAAAAAGATAACTACCAGTTAGGTCCATATTTAGCTTTGCCAGCTAGATATTTTGTCATTTTTGAACTCAAGTTAATTTTGGTGTTTTAACTCTTTGATAGCTTCGGTCAATACTCAAGTTCCCCTCGAGCTTCTCTATCAGTTTACACTATGCTTTTGGCCATCGGTTATGCTTGTGATTCTGCTTGTCGGTAATGCTCATCAGTGTTCTTGATCAGGAATCACTGTGACTTGACTTTCAGTGATCTCTGTCCATCAGTTTCCACTGACCGTCAGTGTTTGAAGTCACATTGTGAATGCTTGTCTTTTATGCATTACTGAAAGAATAATATTTTTCTCTCTGATTCTCTGAAGTCTTTGACACTTTGATTATAACCGATAAGATTATATCAAGTTGACATCAATGAAAATACAATCCATTAATTGATTTAATGTCTTGCATTATCCTTCTGCATTTCAGTGATCAACTTAACATCTTCAAACATTCAATTAGTTACATGTCATCAATCTCTCCCTTTGGCATTGATGGAAACATACTACATTATAATACTATACTATCACTAATACAATATGAAATATAAATTTTTTATCAAGCTTTCCTAATGTAACTATTACAAATGTCTGGCTTTCGGTAAGCTCAAAATAGATTAGATTTGTTTCTTGCAGAATGATTGTCTTCAATCTTCAATCCCTTCAGTGGATAGGTGTTACATTTGATGTATCTTTTCTGATATGTGCTTTGCCTTGACTGTTCCTCTTCTTGATAATCTCTTTTTCTTTTAACAACAATCTTTCTCTTTGTCTGAACTCTCTCTCTCTTTCTTACTTCTCTCCCTTAGATGGATATTACATATGTAATCAATTTCTCTCCCTTTGAATATTGATTAACTCTTTCTTTCTGATTTTCAGGAACTTCACCTTTATGGATAATGATATAATCTTTTATGATCAATGAGATAATCTCTCCCTTTGACAAAAATGCCAAACAAAAAACAATTCTCATTGTTTTTATCATCTTCCATTCTTTACATAATATATTCCTTGAATTTCCCTATCCATCAGCAATACAATGTCTCTAGTTTTTGGTACAGATTTGTACCTTACTATGCACAGATGTATATGTTAATGTTTATCTCAGTGTTTACATCAACATGAGTGATCTTCAGATTTGGTATAGGCTGATGCAACCTCCTAGTCAACTTACTGACCGATAGACAAAGGTTGGACCCCTAGTTTCTGTCTCAGGTACTCAAATGTATCCTTTGGTAATGGCTTGGTGAATATGTTAGCTATTTTTTCCTTTGATTGAACATATTCCAGTGTCACTTCCTTTTCTTGCACTTGTTCTCTCAGATAGTGATACTTGATAGCAATTATATGCTTAGTCTTAGCATGCATGACTAGATTTTTAGAAATGTTTATTGTACTGGTATTATCACAATAGATAATTACTGGTTCAAGAATCTTCATATTCATACCTTCCAAGAATTGTTTGATCCATGCAATATTGGAGCAATTTTTAGCAGCAACAACATATTCTGCTTTTGCACTAGACTAAGAGATGCATACTTGCTTCTTGTTGATCCATGTGACAAGTCTGTCACCCTTAAAGAATGCTCCTCCAGTTGTTCTCTTTCAATCATCAATGTTTCCATCCCAATCAGCATCAGTGTAGACTTGTAGCTCAAATTTTTCTTCTCTTTTATACCATAAGTCATAGTCCTTGGTGTTCTTTAGATATCTCTGAATTCTCTTGATAGCAGTCATGTGTGATTTTTTGCGATTAGCAGAGAATCTTGCAACTATTCCAACTGCATGTGCTATATCTGGTTTGGTATGAACAACATACATCTATTTTACAATCATTGATCTATATAAGGTCTAATTTACCTCATTGGATTTGTCTTCTTTTGTCAGCTTACATCCGGTAGCCATAGGTGTTCCGACTGGTTTGGAATCTTCCATCTTGAATATCTTCAGCACTTCCTTGATGTATTTTGACTGAGTGATATATATGCCTACATCTTGTTGAATAATCTATAGACCAAGAAAGAATTTGATCTCCCCAAACATAGACATTTCAAATTCCTTTCTCCTTCCATTAGCAAAGGATTTGCATAACAATTCATTTCCCCCAAAAATGATATCATCAACAAAAAGTTTAGCAATCAGAATATTACCATCGGTATCTTTTAAGTATAGATTGATATTTTTACTTGTTCTAACAAATTTTATGCTAATGAGATATGAGTGAAGTCTTTCATACCAAGCTCTAGGTGCTTGTTTCAATCCATACAATGCTTTATGTAGTCTACATACCATGTTTCTCTTGTCTGGATCAACAAACCCTTATGGTTGTTCAATGTATACCTCTTCTTCCAGTATTTCATTTAGGAATGCAGATTTGACATCCATTTGGTATACCTTGAATCCTTTAAATGTAGCATAATAAAGTAAGATTCTAACTCCTTCTAGTCTAGCAACGGGTGCAAAGTTTTCTCCATATTCAATACCTTTTTCTTATGCATATCCCTTTTATACTAACCTTGCTTTGTTTCTTGTGACCTCTCCATTCTCATTCAGCTTGTTTCTAAATATCCATCTGGTACCAATGAAATTTTGGTCATCTGGTCTCGGTACTAGTGTCCATGTACTGTTCTTCTCAATCTGTTCTATTTCTTCATTCATAGCACTGCCCCATTCTTCATTCTCAAGTGCATTGTTAACATATTTAGGCTCAAAATCACAAATTAAACATCTGGTGTTTAGTGACTTACTTCTTGTTCTTGTTCCAGCCTTCTTGTCTCCTATGATTTGATTCTATGGATGATGTCTTATGACATACTTGGAAATTTTTGGTTCAGCCCTATGTTCATTCTGATCATATTCTTGACCTTTGTTCTCATCTCCATTGTTCAGAAAATCATCTTGAGAATTTTCCTAATTTTTTGTAATTGCAGCCTGATGCTCGGGTGTAATGTTCTATTGCTAAGGAGCAATAAACTGTTGCTCGGGTAGAGTTTCAGGTTTTGTATAAAAAAAACTTGTTGTAGTCCTCTGGTTCCTTTTTTCTTTCCTTATCATTCTTTTCTGCAAATTTATCTATTTTCACATTTGCACTTTCAATGATTTTGTTAGATGACTTGTTAAGACATTTATAATCCTTTCTTTTGGTTGATTACCCTAGAAAGATACCTTCATCACTTTTGGAGTCAAGTTTTCCATTTCTATCATCCTTCAAAATATAACATTGACTACCAAAGATTTTGAAGTAACTTACCTTGGGTGTATGACCATACCAAAGCTCATAGGGTGTCTTATTTGTGTCCTTCTACAATTGTACTTTGTTTAATGTGTAGACAGCAGTACTAATAGCTTCCCTCCAGAAATTTTGAGTGATTCTTTTCTCAATCATCAATGTTCTTGCATAGTCAACAATTAATTTGTTTCTCCTTTCAGCAATTCCTTTTTGTTGTTGTGTTCTCGGTGCAAAAACATGTCTTTTAATTCCATGCTCATTGTAATAGTCAGTGAATTCTTCTGAAGTAAATTCCCCTCCTCTATCTGACCTTAAGCATTTCAATTTCTTTTCGCTTTGTTTTTCTACCATAGCCTTATACCATTTAAACATCTTATTGCTATCTTTTAAGAACATGACTGTCATCATTCTAGAATAATCATCAACAAAGAGAATAAAATACCTATCTCCATAGTAGCTCTTTGTCCTCATGGGTCCACATAGATCTTTATGGACTAAATCTAGAATTGCATTAGATGTATGGGTTTTACTCTTGAAACTAGACTTTGTCATCTTACCTTTTTGACAATTCTTGCACATGATATGTTTAGGCTTAGTCATGCTTGGTAAGCCTCTGACATTCCTTTTGTTGCTTATCTTTTTCATGTTTTCAAAGTTCACATGACACAATCTTTTGTGCCACAACCATATGTCTTTGTTTCTAGCCATTAAACAAGTGGTGTTAGTGTCATCAAGATAGAAAAGGTTACCTTTTGTCTGCTCACCAGTACTAATCAATCTTCCTGATTCATTGAAGATCTTTGCCTTCTTATTTTCAAATGCTACTTTGTGACCTAAATTGTTTAGTTCTAAAATACTTAACAAATTATAATTCAGTCCTTTAACCCAGTAAGCATTTTCACATTTTATCGGGTTATTCAACATTATAGTTCCTTTACCTTCAACTGGACAAGGTGTATCATTTCCCACTCTCACTGAACCACCATTGTAGTATTTAAAAGTCTCAAACTTTTGTTTATCACCAGTCATATGGTAAGTGTAGCCACTATCTATGATCCAGACATAATTTTTACTAACTTTAGATATGAGTTCAGTTTCTACATACCTTTCTTCATCTTCATCTGAATCATCCTTCATGGCTACATATACCATCTTGATGTCTTCTTCTGATTCGGTGTCAATGTCATTAGCTCTGTTCTCAGCTAGGTAACAAGCTTTCTTCCCTCTGTCATTTTAGTCTTTGGTAGCTCTTTTGTCAGATTTTCGGTTGCTTCAGTAATCTCTATTATCACCTCTATCAAACTTCTTCTCATATGATCTGTCATTTCCTCTGTCATCTTTTCTTCTATTTGGACATCTTACAGAAAAGTGTCCAACCTCTTTATAATTGAAACATACAAGTGGTAATTTACCTTTGTATCTAACTTTTCCTCTCTACAATCTTCTAGCCACTAGTGCTTCAATCTCATCAAGTCCTTGATCCTCATTATCATTGTCACTATCATTTCTAATAGCATGTCTATGCCTTGAGTTACTTATCTTTAAAGAAGATTTGAATGCAGGTTCTATAGATGATAAGACACTATTATCAAAGTTATTCATTTCAAATGAAATTAGTCTACCAATCAGACTATCTAGAGTAACTGTATTGTTTGCAACTGCTCTCATTTCTTGAATAATAGAAACTCTAATAGCATATACAGGAAGTAAGGTTCTTAAGATTTTACTTACCATTGTCTCCTCTTCAAGTATACCTCCAACTCCTCGGATAGCATTGACTACCTCTTTGGTTTTGCGGCTATAGTGAGTGATATTTTCTCCTTCTTTCATCCTTAGGTCATCAAACCTCCCTCTTAGGCTTTCTGCCTTTTCTCTTAGTACATTGGCATCTCCTCCATGTACCAGCTTCAACTTATCCCACATTTATTTTGTAGAGGTGCAGGTTTTGACATCTTCAAACTCAACATCGGAGAGTGATGATGCAAGTTCTATCATCATGCAGTTATGCTCATGCTTTAATCTTAATTGCTCAAGAGTGTGAGGTCCTGTAGGAAACACATATTTAGTATCTAAGTATTGAACAATATCATTTCCAATACCTGAAAGGTGGAGTCTTATGTTGCTTTTCCATGATGCAAAGTTGTCTTTATTTAACTTGGGCATATCTCATCTATTCATCTTGTGATCTTTATCTTGAGTTGTTAAACTCCCTTTCTAAGCACACAATCTCTGATACCAATTTTTATTAATAATTGAGAGGGGGGGTGAATCAGTGGCCTCAAAAATATTCCAATAATCAACCCAAAAACTTAGTACCACAATATTAACCCTCTAGTTATCTTTAGTCCTATAAGATGAATGCCTCTAAAAACAATTATCAAAATACTATTGCTCGGAATGCTTGGTTAAACCTTATACTATATGTTTACCGAATATAAGTTTGTTAATTTACTGAAAGACAGTAAATTATCTAGAGTATACCATTCAATCCAAATTAGCTATGTGTAATGCAAAACACTAAAGTAATGACTCATAAACACATTGACACATGGATTTTTAACGTGGAAACCCTATTAAGGAAAAAAAAAACTCTTGGGACAGGTAACCCAAAATTTTCACTCTTCTGATGTGAGCTCGGTGAAGAGCCAACCTTGTTAAAGGTTACAAACACACTATTAGGTGTGACCTTGTTAGAGGATTTAAAATTTTAGTCTGTCACTTGATATCAAACATCTCTATGCTACCTTCCTTGATCAAACACTCACTTGTCTTGTCAATAGGTATCTGGCATCTCATGCTATCTTCATGATCAAACTTTTTGATACTCCTTGGGATGTATCTCAATATATAAAGGATCTTTAAATCCTGCTCGGTTACTTGATACTTTCTGAATCAATGGTTAAACTGAAATAGTATGATTTGTTCACATATACAACTTATACTTGCAGATTTTTAGATCTATTGTAATTTCATAAAAATAATCTGATCAATATATCTTTATTTATACCTTTTCTCCTCTTGACTTCTTCTCAGTGATGTTGTGCTTTGTTTCTCAGTGTCCACAGAAAACTTTAGCTCTTTCCTCAGCTTGATTGATCAGGACTGTATGAATTTTGTCTTCATCAATTTCTCTTCAGCATCCTCTTTTCATTCACTCACCCACTCAATTCGTAATGAATTAAGTTGTCTCTTTTATAGATGTGGTATCACCGTTCTTAGGTTCTTGATTTTCTTGGTCTTGGCGTGATCCATAATTCTCTCCAAGTAGATTTAAAGAAAAACTCTTATTTTATCTCATAGAGATCTTCTTGCCAACTGGACAAAACAGCTTTAAATCCTTTACTTATCTCTAGCTTTATTTTGTCGATGAAAACAAAGATAACTACTAGTTAAGTCCATATTTAGCTCTGCCAGCTAGATATTTTTTTGTTTTTGAACTCAAGTTAATTTTGGTGTTTTAACTCTTTGATAGCTTCAGTCAACACTCCAGTTCCCCTTGGGCTTCTCCATCAGTTTACACTATGTTTCTAGCCGTTGATTATGCTTGTGATTCTGCTTGTCGGTAATGCTAGTTGGTGTTCTTGCTCAGGCATCACTGTGACTTAACTTTCGGGGATCTCTGTCCATTAGTTTCCGCTAACCGTCGGTGTTTGAAGTCACATTGTGAATGCTTGTCTTTTATGCATTACTGAAAGCATAATCTTTTTCTCTCTGATTCTTTGAATTCTTTGACACTTTGATTATAACCGAATAGATTATATCAAGTTGACATCAAAGACAATACAATCCATTAACTGATTTAATGTCTTGCATTATCCTTTTGCATTTCGGTGATCAACTTAACATCTTCAAACATTCAATCAGTTACATGTCATCACCATCCCTCTACAAATTAACACCATCCCCATTCTTGATCATAAACTGATCATGTCAGCATTCCCTATTTAGATTGTCCAATCCCAACCCCTATGGACACCTACACCCTTCCTTGGGTCAAAACTTGACTTAGGCTCCAAATACCTTATAACATAGAAACCATTCTTGTTCTTTACCCTTAAATAATCCCCACTTTCAACCCTCACTCTACTTGTGTCTCAAACCCCATGACAATATCCCACTGTCATTCGTATCAACATTAATCATGACAATTACTCATCCCATTCATTATAACAATCATGTTGAACAACCCTATAATATGTTTCCCCTTCTTCCTACCATGTAAGAAACTTTAAACAAACTCTAAGGCTCTTCCCACACCCACTCCTATCCTTGACTCACTGTGCATCAACATTCATCAATTGAAACAACTAATGTTACCTTATTGTCCTATTGTGACTGCTTGACCAATCCCGCAACTTTTTTTTATTCAACCCTCCCATTTGGATTATTTTTCACCTTAGATACTTTTCACACATCAAACACTCCTTGATAAACTTTTATCTCTGTCAAACGCCTCAAAAATAGATCACAGTCATCTTTCAATGACCAACAACACGAGATTTTCATTGTATGGTGCTCTACAACACTAGGAATTTATTATAAACATCTAACCTCATCCTCCTGGCCATGAATAAGGTGGGGTTCCAAGTGATCTATAAAATTACATTTTAGAGGCTCTTGGGTTAACCTAGTTAAGGGTTTTACCAGTAAACCTTCAAACACAAATATCTTCTTCAGTTATTAACCAAATAAACTAATTCAAAGACCAAATTGTCAAGTATTTGATGCTTCAATATGTTGACATGATGGATCTATGAAATAGATATATCAAAGTTACATTTTTGGACATGTCATGATCTTATTAATGTTTACTCCATGCTTGTTACAGTTGGAGCCACTGTTACAGTTTTGTTTAACAGTCCAACAAATGGTATTTATAGGAGAGCTTACTGTGACCAAAATAATAATAATAAAATATATCATGAGGATGAAGTATCGTGGGCATATAGGAATTTCTAGGTCAGAATTTGTTGAAGGGAATAACAGACATCATGTCAACTCTAAATTTTATCTAGTAACATATTGAAATGTTGACAATTGAAAAAAAACTAGGGAACTGAAAGAGTATGCATTAATCAAATAGTCCATCATATAGTAATCCCCAGATACTTTAATAGTAAAACAATAGTTGACTCCAATACCAATTCATGTCTCTTTCTTTTACTCCTATAAAGGTAATTATTTGATTAATGTTTAGACATAAGCTCTTTCTTAAGTTCTTGTTCTTAGTTGACTAGCATAATTTTTTAAATAGGTATCAACACACTACAAAATTTTGATGTATAGAACAAAGAATATACTTGATTAACTTGATCTAGCTTACTTATGATGTTAAGTCAAACATTTGGAAATTCATCTTTTAGGAATGCAAGAAAAATAGGAATTAATTGTTCAATTGTTACCTCTTGCAAACAATAAAAAAATGTGTTGCATGAGAGATCCTCAAAAAACAAAGTAGTGCATATCACCAATACCATAATAATATTAAAGAAATGACTAATGAGTAATATATGACTGATCAATGTAAAACCACAAAAATGTAAAATGTGACTAGGTATCAATAATCCCTCAAAGTTTTAAAGAATGTTGCAGATGCAAATTCAGTAACATGCATTTAGGACAGCAACTCGTATAGTAGAATTTATGGTTAAATTTTCCAATGTGTCTTTAGGTAAGAGTTGATAACCAATAAGATGGTCATATGGATTTCTTCCAACACACAATTCTAACATGGAATAAGTAGCGGTCCTCAGAAAATAAGAAAACTGTGAAACCACTATCTAAGTACTGCTGCTACAGAAAATTTATGGTCACTGGCTGACATTGACTAGAGTAGTCAAAAATTCATTTTCGCATACTCGCGGGACTATGGCTCTATGGTGGTCTAATGATAAGGTAATAAGAAATAACAAAACTTAGAAACTAAAGTTGTTTACCACAACATATTAAATGAGAATATCATACAAAATGTTTTATAGCAATTATAGAACACAGAAAGATGAGCATAAGATACAATCTACCAAATCAAATCTTACCTTCCCCAAAAAAGGAGCCACACCCATGATAACAGAAGCCAAGGTAGAATGGACATGCTATGAAGAATCTGTTGACAAGTCATGTCAAGACAAATCTAACTTCATGAACAACTAAACAATAGAAGTGAAAGTATAACAATTTTCAAAACAAGCATAAAGAATTTTGATGAAAGTATAGGTTATACAAATCAAATTACCTTCACACAAGGAAGTATGTTCTAGATTGCAAGTTGAGGGTTCAATATTCTATAAAACTTGGTCACATTTCCTACAGCTGCAATACAAAAAATAGTGTTAGTCTTAAAAGACTAAGAAATGACAAATCTTAAACCTATCCTTAACATTTGACAATGTGTTAGTTTTTTAGAGGACAAAATGTAGCTACAAAGGAGGATGTGACAATAACATGTTCCTTTTATTTAGCATCCATTGTTCAAGAAAGATATCATTAAAAAAATAATAGTCATGTCAATATTTTTGGGGACAGGAGTACAAGCATTTGATGTTTAAAATAGAATGGATCAACAACAGGTGACCAATCAATAATATCATAACAATTGACAATAATCATTCAATGAAGAAGTGTATATTTTTACATTGAAAAAACAAAGGATATACACAAGCTTCATTGTTGATACAAACCAAAAAGGTCATGGTGTTCTTAACATTGATTAAGGTGTTATAAATGTATGCAAATCAAATATCATATGCTATATGGCTATGCAAAATGTACTTATAAGATCAATCTGACAATCACCATACATATAAATGGTAAATTATGTCCATTGCAATGGTATAGGAAGAAAATCATGATAAAAATGTATGATAAAAGGTGGTAAAGATATCATAGTGTGGAGATCAAAATAAAGTATCATGGAAAACAACATGGTATTAAATCTACAAGGGAGCTTGAGTTCAACATGGAACAGTTTGGGAGATTGCAGTAATGTAAATATTGTGAATGTTGTGTCAAGTAAAAAGTGCATCCAAATTTAGA
The DNA here is from genome assembly GCA_018584345.1 of Thuja plicata. Taxonomy (NCBI): domain Eukaryota; kingdom Viridiplantae; phylum Streptophyta; class Pinopsida; order Cupressales; family Cupressaceae; genus Thuja; species Thuja plicata. Next base: position 1,142,164 of record MU226246.1, read on the forward strand.
AAGATAAAATAGATATTTCTTTGTGACTATGTTGATCAGAGTCGCAGATAATGACATTGTCACTATACTAGTGCTATATTCTACAACAGAAAATATACTCAGAATAAATGATACATGTTTCTAGTAGTAAGTTACATCTGCATGAGAGTCAAGTATAGAAAAATTCAAACAGTGGTGCAGGAGAAACATATCTACAAGGTTCATGTGATTGATTAAAGGACAAGTGCTATGTCATTCAAGCCATGACAAAAAGAACAGAGGTGTCCAACGATGAAATAATGGGAATCTACTAGATAAAAAAGATGCATAAGTATAAAAATATCTCCTATAGCCTTACATAAATGGATGGAAATATCAAAAGACATCAAGCAATGAAGATACAAGAAGATTCATCATACATATGAGATTATAGAGAAAATATTGTTGGAATTATAGAGATGGTTTGTCAGATTGTATAGAATGTTAATGCAAAATTCAAAAGTGTACCTTAACCACATACTTGTGATAGGGAGGTGTATACAGGAGGCATTTCTAAATAATGATCAAAGATAAAAAGAAGAAATGTCTTTCTCATACATCAAAAGGAACAGTCTGATTCTAGTTACATTATACCACAAGCTATCCAATGAATATACATCATTCAAATTCTATGAAGAATAACATAAATGCATTTTGAAAAGAGGCACAGTTATGATTGGAAGGGCACAACATTCAACCACAAAATATTCATGTATCATGAGCAATAGGTTGCATGGAAAAACATTGATTCATCAGTCTTAAGAAACAACTGAGAGTGTTTGATAGACAATAAGTTTCTTCGAGGTATTTTTAGCCCTAGGAAATTGCATAATAGAATTCATGATATTTTGAGATATGAGGTTTTTCATGGTAGCCCCTATTTACTAGGGCATGCAATTTTTACTAAATACAAACATGCATAGAGATATACGAAAGGGAAATGAAGCAGTTCAATCATAGAGGCAAGGGTTTTTTGAAAACTTTCTAAATCAAGATCAGCTGCAACATATATTACAATAATCAAAAAGGGTGTTACACTTGGGATATCATGAATATTTTCTTGGTTTCAGATAATGAAAATATTTACACCAGATAACTTAAATTTTTAGATTCGCTAAGCTACAAGGAGATTTGCAAATAGAAGTGAAGAAGTCCCAATGATGTATGCCCATCAACAACTGGGAATCCAAACTATCTGTCTCACTGATAGAAACACAATATTGTGCAGCTTATTTAAAATATATTCTAACAAATGGATTTATTCCTTGCAGGTGTTTTATGATCACAGAACAAGCTTGCATCCAATAGAAGTTCCTAGAAATTGGATTTGGAATTTGTGAAGATGCACAATATACTTTAGTACATCAATTCCCAGTATATTTAGAGGTCATTTTATTTTCATTTAAAACCTGGAAATTGTTACTCAATGTTTTTACTTTTCATATCTAATTTCTAATGTATTTTTGTACTGCGTGCTATTAGGTCTTCACGCAGAAGCAATCCAAGAGTTTTTCTGGGATGGTACAAATATTTTCACATCTTCACACACACAAATATATAGCATTGGCATTTTTCTGAATATTGAAAGAAAACTGTAATTGCATTAATCCCCAAGGAACCTTGAACTCCTGATGTCATTAATTTGATGGTGGAGCAGATTCACCTGTATAATCCAGTCTGTGTTAATTACTTCACAGAAATAATACTAATTTCTACATCGAAATCCTGAGTAGATCAACGATGAGGATGATTTATATTTGTAAATATAGATTTCTCTCTTTGCTTCCAATCTCGTATGCTTATCTTTTGAAGGGCATAACTCTGTAAAACTGATCATACCACAATTTTCCCAGAAACAAAGGTCACATTAGAAAGCTCCAATATAAATCTAATCTTTGATTAGGAAGGTTTTATTATACCATTCCTTAATTCATGAATATAGATTCTAGCATAAATTTTACTAAATTAATTTATGTTTTCTTCTGTAAATCAAGGTCTATACCCAAGAATAACTTCATAATAGAATTGGAAAAATTGCTTAAGTGCTAGAAATGAAGATAATGGCCTTAAAATGGATAACTTAGAATTAAACAACATAACAAGATCCAACAACAATGTTGACACAAGATATAGTCTGAAGAAATCCTTTGGGTGTTAAAACACCTTCTTGTGTCAACTGAAATCAGAAAGATCACATACCAATGCTCAGTTGCAACCCACCATAAACATTGTCAGGCTATTGCATCACCTCTATAATAGATCTTGTTTTCTTTTCTCTGCAAGTTACCCAAGCCATAGAAGTACATATATTTATAATACTGCTAGATATCTTGATATATATTTTCTTAGCAAGTTGCCTGAAAACTTCTTGAAAACATCATGAGTTTTTTAAAATATCGTTGACCTCAACTTTGACCAAGATTTTCACAATTGAATTGTAATATTGCTAGTAATATCATGATAAAATCTCATTTTTCAATATAAGCGTCAAACCTACAATTTTTCATCACTTTTCTTTGACACTTGTATAAACATTTTATACACCTTGAACATTGTAAGTAGCTATCAAGATTTCCATCTGCCATTACTGAATAGTTGTTAGGTATGTCACCAAGGGAAGATGACAATTATTGTTGTTGTTATTTCAACTATGAATGCAGTTATCTACAGTTCTAAAGACATTTTGTATAATTGGACTCAAAAACCTTGTGAATATGGAACATGACTGTTTTTATTGTGATTAGTGATTATAGTTGTTGCCTTTGATAACAACAGACTATCCTGTCATTACTTATGATTCATGAGCATAGTCATGGCTATAAAAAACTGTCAAATGATTATACTATCCTTTGACTTCTCATTATTATTTCACCACAGAGGTTAGTGTTGTTGTTAACTTGCTATCATTTCTGCCTATTAATGGATATTGTTCACTAGTTTTTTTGCTAACATAGTTGTATTATTGAGGCCATTGTTTGGGAATATTCATTGTTACATTCCATTAGTATTGTTGTATCAATAAAGATTGTTGTCATAATTATTGTCTTCTGAAAAAATTATCATTCTGCAATTAGTAATCTTATATCACTGATCGGTACCATTCTATCATTATTGTGATATGTTTCATTCTTGATCAGTATGTTGTTCAGTAGCATTGTTGTTAGTATTATGATCAGTCAATATGGTCTTCATTGATGTTGTCATACGATTAATCCAACATTTCAAAGAACATTAAGTTACGACTCATTAACTGCAATTCTAAAGTGATGAGCATCCTCTTCTAAACTTAGCTTTTCCTTCTGTGATGTCGAATTACATGGATTGATAAAAACACTTGACATTATAATGTTAAGTCATCCCAGTTGAGACTGTTGATGAACTAAAGGACATTGGGAATGAGCACAAAGGCAATAAAAAAAAGTACTAACTTCAACAGTGTATTGTGCCCTGAAGTTTTTTTTAAAGTACAATCCCATGATTAGAGTATAGTTGATGAGAAATTTACACTCCCAAAGATCCCACCATGATTCAATTCTTTCTGTGAGAGTTAGGGTGAATTTGATTCCCCTGTAAAGTAAGCAGTAGATCAGAGTCTACTTAGTGAGAAAGTGGAGGTCACAAAGATCCCACAACAGTATAATTCTTGCTGGGTGTGATTGGATATGTGTTTGATAACAACATAAGTTAAGCCCCATGTCAAAGTCTAGTTGATGAGAAAGTTGTGCACACAAACAACCCACAACAACTCAATTCCTGTTGAATAAAGACAGAGTTGGGTTCCTGAGCCAGCTGCAACATTTTTCTCTTCAAAAGGTGGTACATATTTGGATGTGTTCCTTGATATAGTGAATATATCTGTATCCCAGTTGGGTTCTTCCATCTCTTGATGATAAAAGAAGGAAGCACACATGGATCCCAGACAAAGGTTAATTCACAACTACATTATATATAGCTCAAATCATAAGTTTATACAGTTTATGGATAGTATCTAATTATGGTGTCATTAATTTTATTCCAAGCAAGTTCTCACAAACAAAAAATAGGGGAGAAACCCTACATTGAACAAAAAAATTGAAACTTAAACTACTGATACTACATTCCAGTATGTTTAATCCCAACAAGGAGTATTGACAGTCAAAAATGATGAATGCAATCAATCATGGTGAATAGTTTTGCTCTATCAAAAATATCAAATATATTGTAACATAAGTAAAATAATTAACAGGAAAATACAAGTTCATTAGTGTCTTTGTAACTGGGGTGCTTTTATAAACCTTATCCGATGTTCAGGGATTTAGTCTACTACCTCAACTTAAATTATTTGTCTTGGGACTCAACTCACTTGCTTAGCTAAAAGCTCCTGCATACACTTCCGGTACTCATTTTAAGGCATCTAGAGACTACATAAAGGGTTTTGTCTCTAACTAAAGAGAGGCCTAGCCTACTAGACATGTATGAAAGTTGCGGAAGAACAAAAAGGATAGTGAACTATTGATTGCAGAGGATACAAAAAATGCAAATGTGCACTAATGAAGTTATCTGTTAAAGACAACATATACATGTGCACTAATGAAGTAATCTGTCAAATACTTATGTTGTAGCTGGTTGGTGGGATAAGTGGATGCAGAAGATTACCTCCTAAAGTGAAGTTTGAAGCCCCACAAATTCATGAGTGGAGGCTTATAATGTTGAGCTTAAAAGATTTTAGAACTTTGAAGCCAATGGATTTATGGTTAAATCAAAGAAGAATACATAAGCAGATGTTAAAATGATACAAGCATATTTACATTTTGTGGACAATAAAATTTTTACTGTTGATGGGTTTCTAACTGATTTCTCTATAACAACAACATATGCAGTAGGTACATTGTTTTGCTACTTCAATGGAAGGCTCAATCGTACCTTTTATGTTTATCTACATTCCTAAAGTTGTTTCTACTATATAAATTAACTCCCTCACAAAATTTATGTTCTCCATATATTTATTTGGTTGTAGTAAGAATATATATTACTTAGCAGACTCCTCAATGATTATACAGCTTGTTATGCAAACAACAAAGTTGACATATCCTCTATCAATTTACGTGCACATGGTATGTTGCTTCACAATTACACTATGAATGATATTTGAACCAAGATTTAAATCAAATAAAAGATTGTTTCTATTTATAAGTGTGATTTTAAATTCTTAAGTAGTATCATTTGAGATGGTTAAGTTTTCTACTCATTGAAAAATATCAAAATGTAGTGATGTAATAGTCTGATATTGTCAAAATTCAGTCGAACTATGCCAAAGGAAATAAACATGGCTCAATGGGGATTTGGGGGCAGATAATCAAAGAACATGAAATGGCAATGTGATTTATGTAAAAACTAGAACCATTCCTATTATTCTTGGAGGTGTTGACGCTACTTACGAAATAGGCTTGGAAGAACTACAGAAGGTGCTTAAACTAGAGGAGACCAAATTTTCAAAAATAATTGCAGGAAATATTTGGAAATTTGGAATCATTGTCATCAACAATAGATGTGCTAAATTAGTGGGGCATTGGTAATATTTTATCCAGCTCATAGCAAGTACCAAAAAATAGTCTCATGGACTATAATTCTTATGATATGTGCAAAGGAGTTTCTTTCAATTCTTTAACTTTTTCAAGCAATGCCTAGACAAAAACATCACCTCATGGATTGCAATCATTGTTAGACATGCATGATATGGGCTCTTGTGTAAACCCTCAAAGAATTTAAGCATGCAATTTGTGGTTGTAAAGTAAGTCTACATGCACAATTTCTAAGCTTTTGTGTAAACCCTTGAAGAATTTAGGCATGCAATTGGCAATTGTAAAGTAAGTTTATGCAGAATTTTTCTAAAAGATTGTTGATATGACTATCCCGACTAAAATACATGCAGAATATAGCACAAGATTGAAGGGAAAAGACAAATTTTTGGGTCTTACTTTCTCAACACATTTCAAAAGACATTGTGAGAGTTGGATATGAATCTGATGTTTATGTAACCAATTCATTCATTAGTTTATATACAAAATGTGAGTGTGTGGATTTTTCACACCAAAAGTTTAACAAAATGTTGCAAAGAGATGTAGTGTCATGAAATTCTATGATCTGTTGGAAATACAATAATGGGAAAGCAAGATATTGAGAGGGGGGGTGAATCAGATCTTCAAATTTAAATACTTAAAACAAATTGATCCACATTCATACATATATGAATCTAATGTAATTTTAGATAGCATCCACACAGTGAAATATTTAACACATAACACAATAACTTGGTAACCCAGAAACCCAAATAGGTAAAACTGGGGTGGGGATGACACCCACAAAATTCTCCACTACTGCAGTAATAAAGTGTACCGGTTAAGGTTACAAATGTTTGATTACAAAATGTAATCTACCCTGTGAAAGGTCTTCCCTGTTAAGAGCTTAAGATCATTACAATCTACCCTGTTAAAGGATTTCAACTTACAATGAATTAAGCACTCTGTTAAGAGATAAAGAAAGGCCTGCTAGAACCACTATGTTAAGAGATTTTCACCTGATACAATGGTTAGAATGTCTCAAGTATTGATCCTTCGTTATGCACTCTGATGCTGATGACGGATCTCCTCTTTCCAGTACCTTCTATGATCTCATAATCTGATATTATCTTTTCTCTGATATTCATTGTGTTCACACTCTTCTTGATCTCTGCTTCTTAACAAAATAACCCTCTATGCATTCAACTTCTGAAATGCAGTTGCCACACACCATACACTTCTCCTTCTTTTTATTACAAAATAGGGTTTTGAAGCAATCTAATATACATGTTCAGATCTGATAGCAAGATCTAGATCAACGATCAAGATCTGATATCCATACTATGATGGTAAAACAATTAATGTTTACAATGAGTCATGCATAGGATAAAACAATTAAAAGCATAATAGACTCCGTCTAAAAATACTAAATGCATGCATAAGTCGGCCCAAAATGATTATATAAGTCGGCCAGATCACTTATCCTTGAAGTTTGTATCATTCTAGACATGTATACAAAAACTATTTTTCTCGGCACTTGACTGTCTGTCACTCGGCACTTAATATCTATGTATCCTTCTTGGCTCAGCAATGTAACTAGGCAAACTGAAAAGAAATTGCTCGGCAATTTTGCTCGGCCTTGCATAGTTTTAGCTCGGCCACAGTGATAGCCAACTAAAACTGCCTAGGTGAATGACTAAGTGTTGGTCACTAATCATCAACAGACCTTAGAGATTAACAATCTCCCCCTTTGATATTAGTGGCAAAAACACTTATCATTACTTCCATTTCATTTCATCAAAAAATATTGCCTAAGTACACTAAGTACTCCCCCTAGGAATATACTCAAAAATAATATACAAGTTTACATGCCTCCAAAAATTTTATATACAAATGTACCTATTACTGTACTGATGTACCAATTTGTCCCCTTTCATACTTCCTTACTGATTTCCTTACTAACTTTCCCCCTTGTTTTTGTCACTGATTGCTGGTGGGGTTAAGTTGTACTTATCCAGAAACTATTTATGAAGCTACAAGGTGGATTCAAATGTAGTATCCCAGCTTTCCTTGGCAATCTTCATAACTTCCAATTTGATTTCTAGCCTAGCAGCTAGACTTACTAAACTCTCTACAATCGAAAGATTTGCACTATTCTATGATAACTCCTTTGCTTTTGAGAGTTCCTTCTATATTACCTCTAAGTGAGGCAATAGGCTTGTCTGAATAGTTATCAATTTGGCCCTTATTGGACCATCTTCAGCCATAAGCTCAGCTATTATTCTTTGTGCATTAATCAACTTATTAAAATGTAAAGAGCTGGAAGTAGTATCTTTACCCAAAGTGGTACCAGTTGATTTTAGATCTAACTGTAGCTTCTCGACAAGCTGTAGATTATCCTTTGTGAAAAATTCAACATCACATAATTTCCTATATAAAGAATAAACATTGGCTGTTACTTTCTCTAAAGTTTCTACAAGAACAGAAAGTTCAACCTGTTTAGTGGCAATCTCTTTTGAGATCTTCTCTAGAACTTTGCTCTCAAATATTCTCCTAGACCATTGTAGAAGCTTCTCATTGCTATCTATATCATCATCAGTTACTTTCTGTACAATGGTGACTAGCTGATCAATGATTGGAGCTTGAGGCGTTTCATCCTCTAAGTCAAAATCCTTTGTAAATATGTCTTTGATGTAATGCAATACCGGCTTTTGCTTATGTTCTATCTTCATCGCTTCCTGTCTCTTCTTCCTCTTAATCAATTCTTGAAGAGTTCCAATTTGCTCAAAAGTTAACTCATTGGGATCCCATTGTGGAATGACAATGACTTCATCTAATGTGACATCTAAAATTTGAGACTTCTTCTTCAATTCTAGAGAGCTTATGCTCGGCAACATGATATCTTTCCCTTTGATAGTGTCAACATCCAATGCCTCCTTTAATTCTGTCAAAATTGTTTGTGGATTGGACATACCACCTATTTTAGTACCTGTTGGAGTGGATGATGTAGAGTGTGGTAGATCAACCAACACTTTCATGGCCTCTTCTTATTTAGGCTTATCAGCTGTATCTTTCATCCCTACTCCACTATCTAAAACTATTTTCACAACCTCTAGAATAGGTAGATTTTTTGAAGTTACCTCTTGTTCATTGGTTTGCTGGTCCTCTTCACCTTTCTGATCATTGACAGCATCTTCACCTTTCTGATCATTGACAGCATCAACTATTTCAACAGATACAGTGGTCTTCCCTTCTTCTATATCAGTTTCCTTAATAGACAAAGAAGTGTCTTTACCACTCGGCATCTCTTGTTCCTCGGCATTCAAATTGCTTGGATCATCAACTATATAATCCAAAGGACTAGCGGCAGTTAGATCAACAGTGTGTGTTGCATCTAATGCGTCTTTGGTCGTGTCCTGTTCTGTGGCAATTTGACCTTGTACTACCTGTGGTTCAGGGGTAGTTTTTACTTCAACTTCTTTTGTCTTTTGCTCGGATGGCCCCTCACCAGATTTCTTATCTTTTGGAATGAGCAGTCCAAAGATCTCTTTCCAAATTCTTGTGCTTTGATGTACTACACCTTCAATGTCATTCTTCAAAACAGCATAGCCTCTGAGTTTAGGAATAAATCTGTTCTTATACTCCTCAATAAATTTTACTCTTTGTTTGGAGGTGAGCTCAGGTATTACCTGGGCTAGAGTGCCTTTCCTGATCTGTCTTTCAGTGGCAAGTGCAAATTCCCATTTGCTTGACAGATAATCATAAAGTTCATCGGGCACATGATTTCCTATCTCTGTAGGAGTTAATTTGAAATTACTCATCATGTCCAAGAGAGATTCTTGAACCTTGTGCCTATCTTCAGTGTTCAACTTTTCATACTTGATGAACTTAAATGTTGCTAACCCTACTGAATTCCTCAAAGTGTCACATACCTCATCAATATTTGCTGGTTTCTTGAATTGAGCTGTAGGTATGTTGCTGGGTTTATTAGTTTTTGTTTTCTCCTCATCACTATCTGTTTCCAAATTCAATTTCCTTCTTGGTCTCTTTGTTGGCTTACTCGGCTTAGCCTTAGGAGCAATCTTTGCTTCCTTTCCTGAACTACTTTCTGCAAATTTTCTCTTACCATATACTTTTGTTTGCACTTCTGCTGGGGAAGTAACAGTAGATGCTCTAGTCCTCGGACGATTAGCTGTAGGAGGTTTAACCTTAGGTTTAGCTTTTCTTTTCTTGGTTACAATTACAATTGACAGTTTCTTTCCCTTGGCTTTCTTAGCAACCTCTTCTGATGCACTTACTTCCTCTGAAGAAATATCCTCACCTTGTCCAGTAGATAGGCCTAAAGGTGCATCCTCAAGTTCTTCATCACTACCTAAGCCAACCATTTTCTTTAGATTCTTCACAATCTTCTTTCTTTTCCTCTCCATAGTTCCCTCATTCCAATTTCTAGAAATCTTAGCCTTAGCTTCATCAAAATTTCCAAATTGTTCTGTTCTAGTATCAATTACCTCAGCTAGGAGTGCAGTGATGGCAGCTAAGGCTTCATCAGCATTGATTTCATATGGAAAAGGTTCTAAGCATGTTATTCTAGGAGTCACTGCCTTGATATAAGTATTATCTGTATCAACTAGAAAATAGATCTCTTCATAGTACTTTTCCACTAGTGACTTAGGAATCCTAGTCCTTAATCTCATTCTCTTCTTGAATTTTACAAAATAACTCCCCATTATGCTATTGAAATTGCTACCCAAATTCTCAATACATTCACTAATTTGAACTGTAATGGGCCTATCCTTTTTCCAAACAATATTTCCCAGTGTAGGAAATGTATCCTGAATGTAGAAAAATATACAGACTAGTAAAGAACCAAACTTACATGATGAGCTCTTTTCCTTTTTGATTGATGCTAGGTTCTCAGGTAGTTGTGTCTACTGTAGCTCAGTGAGATCATATGTGTGACTCTTCTTAACAATTTTTCATGCCCAATCAACTGCTATACAAGGAACACTATCCAATCTGCTGGACTGATAGAACTTATGTGCTATTACCCTTACTCCAAAGTCAAGTTCTGGGTCAGTAATTATAGAGATGTTCATACCTCTATTATTCCATACTGCTCCAGTGTTCAATGTAATCTCTTCTTTGTTGTTATCCCTCATGGTTCATTTCCCATTTACTACAGGATATCCAGTCACTCGATGAATCATGCTTTTGGTGATCTTGACTGGTCCATTATCTAACCACATACACATGTCATGAACTCGGCTAAGGATAACCTTAATCCATTCATCTTTGAAACCTTGGGGAAAATCTAGGGCACAAGTTAACCCTTTTTCAGCTAGATGTTTGAATTCTGCCTTCAGAACTGCATTTTCACACAATTTACTGTAGGATTTCCTCAATTCACTATCTCCTACTTCACCAATTTTAACCATATAACATGATCGAACATCATGAATCATGAGTACCTTGGGTGGAATGGATGAGAGGGCTCCCGCTAAATCACTCTGACTCACACTTTCAAGAATGGCTCGAAAGTTGAGAGGTTCACATTCATCACTCCGTATCAACTGAATTTGTTCTGGTTCTGCCTCCATACTCTTAGTTGGTGCGGAAGAACTTGTAGACATAATTATGAAATTAGGGTTTGAGAGATGAAGAACAGAGTACCTCGACAAGTAGCTCTTTGCACTGTTCACCTTAGGATTGTCGACGGCACGCTGGTAAAAATCTCTATAGCTAACTTCGTTAAGATCAAATTTGCAAATTACTTCAATTGCTCCGTAAATAGTAAAAATCGCAAGGTAGAAATGAGATGTCGACTATTCATCCTTTATGAACTTCAAAACATCAAGGAAGGTGAGCATTGAATGTTCTGCCCATTGAGTTAGTGCAAGCCAACTGTCCTCGGCTTTAACACAACTTGCATCCCGCTCGGCTCACTAAACTCGGCACTTCACAAAACTTTACTCGGCCAACAAAACTTGGCACTTCACTAAAGAACTCAGCTTTAGTGACCATGATAAGTACTCAGCCCCTATTAGTGCAATTATCTCATCTCAGCATTTTGTCTTCAAAATATGTCCTGGTGCATCTTAACATATCCAAATATGGACTTTTGTACATTTCATGTTAGGAACTGATGTAAGATAAGAAATTTTAAATACAGTTCCTTACATACCTCTTTCTCTTAGTTAGAAATGATGTGATCACCTGATCCATTGGATTGGGTGACCTCGGCTTCATTAGCTTCACTGCTGCATGGTTCAGACTTCTTAACCCATGTCTTGTTCATTTGTTCTCTTATTTGCTCAACAGTAGGAGCAGGTACCCTAGTCTTGCAATCTTTCCTTGTATGACCAATTTTCAGACAACTATGACAAACTAGGCTTCCATTCATCCAACTTTTAGACTTACCTCTGAAATCTATCCTTATGTAGTTTTCTGGAACATGTCCATACTCACCACAGTAATGACAACTATGCCATGTATTGTAATCCCAATTGTGAGTATTGCCTTTTCTAGGTGATTTCTCTTATACCTTTGATTTCCACTGTTGTTTACGTTTAGATCTGCAATCTTGTGCTCTATGACCATATTTGTGATAGTTATAGCAATTACCATTGAATCTAGGTGCTTTGTTTGCCTTTGTCTTGCATTCACATGCTTGATGTCCAAACTTATTACAGTTAAAACAATAACCATTAAAGTTAGTTTTTGGATTGGACTTACCATTCTTTCTTTGGAAAATGTTTGTTGTATGACCTGGTTTCCCACAGTGATGACAAACAGGTTTGTTTTTTCTCAGCTTTGCATGCCTTCTTTCACCTATCTTAGATGATTCTCCATTTTCAGTGGTTGAATGTTGTTCAGTGTGACCTAATCCAGAAGAATCTTTAGGTCTTCTTGATGCTTCCACCAGTTGTTCAAAGTAGCTCATAGCTGCACTCAGATCATTCACTCTATTATTAATTTCTTTCTCAGATCTCAATTCATCTTTCAATTGATTGTTCTCAGATCAAAGATTTACAATCTCCAAGTCTTTCCTGCTAATCTCCCGATTTGCTAGTAGTAGTTGATTTTCCATGTCCACTTGATTGACTATCATTGTTTGCACATCATGTGTTCTTTCATCAAGTCTGGTAGTCAGCATTCTCTTGTCTTCTTCTGCCATAGCCTTGTCATCTTCAGCTTTCTTTTTCTGTTCAACAACTTCACACATCCTTATTGATTGGGCTTCTTGTTCCTTTTTCAAATTTTTGACTTCTTCACATAGTGCACTGTTCTTTTCCAATAGATCTGCTATTGTTGCATTGCTCTCAGTAGAATCTCCATTCTGAAATATATTTGTGGTGTCCTCTTCCTGATCATGAATGTCATTCATTTGTTTGGCCAAATCTTTCCTTGCAGTCAAGGACTTCTTTAGTTCTTGTCTTGCAGTCTCAAGTTGTTGTAGTGCTAGCTGAACATCAATCTTTTGATTCTCAATGACTTTACCCATCTTGTAGATCTCCATCTCAAGATCTGATTCTCAAGATGATTATAACCTTTTTAGAGAACTGTTCTCTGATACCAATTGTTGGAAATACAATAATGGGAAAGCAAGATACTGAGAGGGGGGGTGAATCAGATCTTCAAATTTAAATACTTAAAACAAACTGATCCACATTCATACATATATGAATCTAATGTAATTTCAGATAGCATCCAAACATTGAAATATTTAACACATAACACAATAACTTGGTAACCCAGAAACCCAAATAGGTAAAACTGGGGTGGGGATGACACCCACAAAATTCTCCACTACTGCAGTAATAAAGTGTACCGGTTAAGGTTACAAATGTTTGATTACAAAATGTAATCTACCCTGTGAAATGTCTTCCTTGTTAAGAGCTTAAGATCATTACAATCTACCCTGTTAAAGGATTTCAACTTACAATGAAGTAAGCACTCTGTTAAGAGATAAAGAAAGGCCTACTAGAACCACTCTGTTAAGAGATTTTCACCTGATACAATGGTTAGAATGTCTCAAGTATTGATCCTTCGTTATGCACTCTAATGCTGATGACGGATCTCCTCTTTCCAGTACCTTCTATGGTCTCATAATCTGATACTATCTTTTCTCTGCTATTCACCGTGCTCACACTCTGCTTGATCTCTGCTTCTTAACAAAATAACCCTCTATGCATTCAACTTCTGAAATGCAGTCGCCACACACCATACACTTCTCCTTCTTTTTCTTACAAAATAGGGTTTTGAAGCAATCTAATATACATGTTCAGGTTTGATAGCAAGATCTAGATCAACGATCAAGATCTGATATCCATACTATGACAGTAAATCAATTAATGTTTACAATGAGTCATGCATAGGATAAAACAATTAAATGCATAACAGACTCTGTCTAAAAATATTAAATGCATGCATAAGTCGGCCCAAAATGCTTATATAAGTCAGCCAAATCACTTATCCTCAAAGTTTGTATCATTCCAGACATGTATACAAAAACTGTTTTGCTCGGCACTTAATATCTTTGTATCCTTCTCGGCTCGACAATGTAACTCGGCTCGGCAATGTAACTAGGCAAACTGAAAAGAAACTGCTCGGCAATGTTGCTTGGCCTTGCATAGTTTTAGCTCGGCCACAGTGATAGCCAACTAAAACTACCTAGGTGAATGAATAAGTGTTGGTCACTAATCATCAACAGACCTTAGAGATTAACATGATCATGGGGTATGCCCAGATTGGTACTGGGCATGAAGCATTGCCAATCTTTGTTCAGATGAGAAATTGTGGCATGATCCCCAGTATTATAACCCTCGTCATTACATACCTACACTGTTACTTCAAAAATAGAATATTTGTACTTAGACCAACACACACAAAAATTAGGGCAATGATAGTAAACTATAAGCTAGTAATGATGACTTTTGAAGAAACAAAAGACAAAAAAATGTTGAGCATGATTGTTTGTTCACTTTGAAATAACTTTAAAATGAGAATGTAGTAAACAAAATGTTACCGAGATTACAAGCTAGTGGTGAATCGGTTTTGAAATCAGTGTCGGCATTGTAATTTTGATGATTTTGTTTCAGTGCGTCCTTCCATTTTGCAAATTACTTGTTCTTTTGTTGTAGTGGAAATCTTTTTTTCCCAGAGTTACCTCAGGCTGCAAGTTTGAGTCACTGGCACTTTCTTTGCTTTTCTTGATACCCAAATGAGGGTTCAAAAGCATGTCTTTAGGAGAAATATTGAACTCCCTCGGATTGTTCTATCTCAAAGAGCTTGAACTCTTTGAATCATCATCCATTTCTTCAGTTTTTGAAGTTGTTTTAGCTTATGCTTCAAAGGATGTTAAATCATCTTCTTCAAATGAAAAACACTATCCATGGCCGCCATTTTTGTGTCCATTGATGCCCGTGCATGCTTACGGGCATGACCAGGGCTTTTGCTGTTAACTCCCTTTGAAATCGAATTTGGCTTTTTGGAGTCAATCAAATTTCCCTCCTTTCCTTCATTTCCTTCTCAAAGTGAATTTGAGAAATAAGATGTCAAAACACAAAAGAGTTAATATTTAACCCCTTTATTTTATTTGAATATGGTCTATTACATGAAACAATTATAGAATATCTAAGATCCTTCTAAATTTTTTGTTTTCTGAGAGCATCTAAATGGACAAAAATGTCAAGAAGATGTGAGATCTAGACTTACCAATCAACTTGCAGTCTCTATGGAAATTTGACTACAAGCATAATTAGATTTACTTGTTTAATTTAATTAGATATATGCATACATAAATGAAAGATTGATTAATTAATTAGATACAGGGTGATATAGGGATAGTAATATAATGTAATCAATTAATCAACAAAGTAACTCAGCATGAAGTTTATAAATCAAATGGTGGTATGAGATGTGCAAATAACTTGACAACAGAATTAGTTAAGCACACTTGAATTGGAGAAGTATTGCGATGGGTGACCTCCCACGAAGCCCAATGCTTCACCTCAGTGAGCATCACCTAAATGTAACGTGCATAAAGTGTAACCATTCATTCTCATGAGATGTGGGTTCTTGTGAACCACTACCTATGAAACATTGTGAAGCACAACTCATGAAAAAATATAACCTCCCAAAAAGTCGAATCACTACTCATGAAACACTATGAACCACAACTCATAAAATATTGTAACTCCCGAGAATGCCCAATGCTTCACCTAGATGCAATGAATGATATGATCATGATACATGTACTTTAATAAAGCCCTAGCTTTGATTTGTTGGATGATTTTTATTCATGTATGTTTTCTTGTAAAGTCATCGTATTTGTGTGTATATAGGGAAGGTTTAATCTATTTCATATACATTTCACATTGGTATAGTATATTTATTTATCATGCACTTATTGTTTCATATTTCATTTTTTAAAAGATGTTTGTAAACATGGGTTTATTTGATAGTCTAAATATATGTGTTTTCATGTTTTATGTATGAATCCTCTAGTGTCAAATTCCTTAGAAATCACATGGGCCTCTTGTGTTATCTAATAAAGTTTGAGGGTTTCATTTGGATGTAAAAATTAGGAAAGAATTTGACTTTTATCTTATAGATAGAAAATGGGACAAACTAGTGGAAAATAGTGGCCAGAATAATGTTCGCACAATAAGTCTATTGGCGAACACACATTATTGGTGAAATGCAACTTCTAAGAATATATTATATGATATTATCAAATGTTAATATGTAAAGGAGTATTAATCATTCATTTAGTCATTTTTATTATAAAGGTGACTAATTATTTAGTCATTTATTTGGTCATTTTACCCGATGACCAAATTGGTCATTTATTTAATCATTTATATTTGTGAATTACAAAAAAATGGTAGAACATGATCAGTTTTAGTCACATGACTAAAAGTTTTAGTCACCTGGTCATTTATTTGCCAAATTCTACTAGTGTGACTTGACTATTTGTGAGAAGTCCTTTATGGTTTTAAAGATTTGCCTTCTCTTTGGTTTGTTTTGGTTGGAGCATTAGGGTAGGTTATCTAGGAGCATAGAGGGGAAGTGACTTGCAACAACCATCCAGGGCTCACAAGTGGTTGTTAGGAAAATTTATTGCAAGTTACTTAATAAGTGATAACATAATACATTAAATGGGGTTTAAAATAAATTAATAAGACTTGTGTGCCTCACCCATACCTGAGTGCTAGTACATGATAGGATGAAGTGTGAGATAATGCCTACTCATCCAATGAGATGTCTTGCTCTGGCATAGTTGGTATAAACCTTGTTTGTATGAGATGTTTACTGATGCCGCAAATGGTCACTTGAGTGTCGGGGTCCAGAGAGGTTGTCGAGACGTGACTCAAGGGTTAGATGTATGTGATGAAACTTCCCTATATGTGTTCTAGGTTCCTACATGAGCATTTGATACACCTGATTTATGTCGCAATCATTTGTACTGGATTACCTTATAACCATTCATTACCATTTTATCCAATGTACCATTTGCATTAGTCTTGCTTGTTTGGTTGTTTCTTTGAGTGAGGCCTGGTGTTATCTCCTCAGCACGATGGGAGTGAGCCTTTTTTGGGTTCCACATGGTTGGGTGGTAGTGATTATTTTACCATTGAGATCCGGTGTCTGTGCTATTGCCATTGGATGACCCTTATTGTTGCTTCTATCTCCTTGTTCGTTGCTTGGAGACTTTCATATATTTTATTATCATGAGATGTTATCATGTATTCAATAACATATTGCTATGTGACATCCATTTAGGAGATGTATATTTGTACTTGTATTGTATCATGAGTTGATTCATAATTATAATTGTTATCCTTGCGACATGTGTAGTGGAAGATGTGCTATTGTATATGTCATGATGTATCATTGCATCTTATGGATTGTACCTTTGCTTATATGGATATGATAAATGTATCTTGATCCCTTCTATGCCATGTGTATGCATTAATAACCTTCTTGATATGTGTTCATTTCATTATGGTTGATTAAAGAATCAGGAATATTTCATTTGGGATTTAAAATGAACTTAGGATATATCATGTGATTTTGTTATGGTGGATCTTAGTAGTTTATTTAACATAGTTAAAAGTAACTACGTCTTGGAACCCTTGGGATAGTTAACTAAATTTGTGTATGGTAGTATCATGTCTTATCATGTGTTAACATTGACATTTAGACTTATGGTTCTACTTGCTTTCACATTTGTATTGTTAATGTATGTTTAAACATTTTTAAAAAAAATCACATCAACTTAGGGTAAAGTTAGGTTAATTTATCATGAGTTCCCTAACAGGGTGTTACAAAAACTATGAATAATGAAGATGATAATTTAAAATATGGTGAGTTATTTGGTGATAACAAATGTAAGGACATTTGATAAGGATTTAACAAGGCTTTTAGTACATGATAATGGTGGAATTATTGCTTTTGCAAGGAAACATACTCGCTTTGTGTACATCAATGATGATGAACTAGAAAGTGAAGTAGTAGTTATTGAGATGCAACTACCAACCACTAAGCTTCATTTGAAGGGAATGCTCACTTCCAAGGGAAACATATTTGTTTCTCAAAATATGGATATTCAAAAAATATATTTGACTTATGATTTCTTTTAGCAAGACAAGTAATATATATTATTGGTAATGTTAGAGTAGGATATATTAATTACATTTGTCATCTTGAAGAAATTTGTCTTGAAACATAACTTTTGGGAAAACCTATTCTAAATAGACATTAGTACTTCACTTCTAAATGAGACATTGTGTTTGACAATATGCTAGGCAATTTAGGTGTTGGAATGCTTTCTAAGGTCTAATTATTGTGTAACATGTGATGGATTTTATTTATTATACTAAAATTTTAAATTTCACTTGAATAAGTATTTATCTTAGGTTTTTATTTCCAATTGAATGCATTATGTAACATGTGGACAAGTTTTTATTATAATATTTATTGTTTTCATTTTATTTAATTTTATTTGAATGCACTTCATGCAGTGGATGACACAATTATATTTATTTTTTCTTTTTAAATTTAATTTGAATTGGGGTTTGGTTTAGGATTCAATTAGGGTACGGGCTAG
This sequence comes from Thuja plicata, assembly GCA_018584345.1. NCBI lineage: Eukaryota > Viridiplantae > Streptophyta > Pinopsida > Cupressales > Cupressaceae > Thuja > Thuja plicata. The sequence goes on from MU226246.1 coordinate 1,160,830, forward strand.
TGTTTGTGTTCATTATAATTTAGGGTTAGGGTTATAGTACAATTAGGGTCAGGATTAAATTAGGATTTTGTTAAGTTTGTTATTTATTTAAGGATAAGGTTTAATCAAGGTTAGGATTTAATTAGGTTTAGGGATAAGACTATTCTTAGGCATAATTAGGGTTAGATTTTAACTATGGTATGGTTAAGGTTTAATTAGGGTTAGTGTTCAGTTAGGGTTTTGGTTAGGGTTCAACCAGGTTAAGAATTAGGGTTCTATGATAAAGCTTGATGTTAAGTTTGAGGTTGGATTCAAATTTAAGGTTAGGGTTAATGTTCAATAAAGGTCAATGTTTTATAAGAATTAATATTTCGTTAGATTTTAAATTGGGTTAGGGTTAGTAACATGGTTGAATTATGATTAGAATTTAGCTATAGTTCAAAGTCAAGGCTAGAATTCAATTTGCACTAGGGGTAGATTAGGGATAAGGTTTAATTAAGGTTGGTGTTGGAGTTCAATTAGATTTAGGGTTAATATTCAATTTGGGTTAGGGTTTAAAATGGTTAGGGTTAGGGTGCAATTAATATTAGGGTTTGGGTTTAATTATAGTTATTGTTAGAGTTTAATTACGATTAGTATTCACTTAGGATTAGGGTTAATATTTAATTACTATTCGATTTAAGTAGGGTTAGAGTTAAATTAAGGCTACGATTCAATGAGGGTTTTATTAAGATTAGGGTAGGGGTTAGGATTCAATTAGAGTTATAATTCACCTAGGACTTAGGATTATGATTCAATCAAGGTTCAATTAGGGTTAGTGTTTAATTGGGATTAGGTTTCATTTAGCATTCAATTAGGGTTACTGTTCTACTAGAGTTAAGGTTAGGATTAGAATTCAACTAGAGCTAGATTTAGGGTTAAGATTAAGGTTCAATTAGGCTAGGGTTATTATTATAGTCAATTTAGGGTTACAATCAAAATTAAGGTTGTCACTAAGGTTACAATTATGGTTAATGATAGGATTGGTGTTATAATTGAGGCTAGGGTTTAAGTAGGACCATGTTTAGTGTTCAATTAGAATTAAGGATAAGGTGTGATAGAGGTTAACTTGTTTTATTAGAAATATAATTTAGCAAAGATTAGGGTTAATAGTAGGGTTAGAGCTAAAGTTATTAACATTTAGTTAGGATTAGGGGTTACAGATCAATTAGGGTTCAAGTTTGAAGGTGCAATGGTGTAAACATGATATTACTGATTCATAGCATTTTATTTTAAATAGGCAATATGAAAAAAAATAGAAACTATGATATGACTACAGTTACATAATTGTACTATAGAAATTGGCAGTCGGTAGTTTATTGAATTAAAATAAACCTAAAACTATCCTTACATTAATTTGAATAAGAGTGGAAGATTGCACAAGGGTTTTGAACACAACCCTTCTAGAAACTTTGATGAAGCACCTTCACCAATCCTCCCCACTTACCCACAAAACACCAAACTGACTGCATCAATAGATCTCTTGACCGTGGAACTTGAAACCATCTGCACAACATAAGAGAACATAAATTGTTCCCAACCTCCATGCACAATGAGCCGCATTTTGTCCAAAATTCCATATCTCCTTTGAGTGTGTTAATTCCCTCCTCTAGTGTTGCACATGAGATGCCTTCCCTACAAAAGTCCACGTCTCCTCCGAGTGTGTCTAGCAATAATGTCTATACTATTGTACAAACCACCAACCACACATCTGCACATAAGACACCTTTCCTTTGAAGGTCCACATCTCCTCAAAGTGTGCCTAATGTCTCCTTAAGTGCTCGAAAAGTCACAAATCAAACATGAATACAACAAAGTGCACCAAAAAGAATCTTGCCCCCACTAATCCTTGAAGGGGCACAAATATGTCAAGCACCCTCTTTTCTTCAAGACACAAATAGTGTGCTTCTCATGTAATAAATTATTCCTAAACAAGAAGTTAGCACAAGATGATAAAAAAAACCTCATGTCTTTGTTGCCTCCAACCTCTAATATATTGTCTTTTTTACTCTCAAGCACAATTCTTTCATAGGTAGCACTCATATCTTCAATTTTATTTTGTAAATGTAGCATGAATAAACCCAAAAACACAAGCATTCGATGACACACATAATAATAATGATGTTATATTCTACCAATAATGCATTTATTACCATAAAAAACCTTAACTTGATTTGGATGACCATTTGTCTTGTCATATGAATGAAGAACTCCTAAATAAAGTTTGAACAATAATTTTGCCTTTTACATCTTATAAAACCCAACTTACAATAGTTTTATTCACTAATAATCTCCAATAATATCCTTATTTAATTTCTCCTATGAGCACCAAAGCTACTTTAATGTGAATTTCATCATGAGATGGAGACACTCTCCTAGGTCTCGCTGCATACTGTTTGAGATTGAGACAATGGGTTGCCATATGAAGTGGTGTGTTAATAATGTTTCCTCATTGCGTTACGATGGGCCTAAGATGGTCCTCATAAAATCCCAAATTAGAGTCACTAACATGAATTACTTGCTTGATATGTTCAAGCATGCTATCAAAAGTCTCATGAATCTCTACAAGGCTAGGAGAGTCAGTATCAATATATCTAATCACTTGCACAATAGATTCAATGAATGAGCAAACATATCTACAAGTGCAAATAAGTTACAAAAACTAAAATCATCAAAAAGAATGGAAATGTTTCACAAATTAGAAACATTAATAAATATTAAATTATTAAATTAACATTTTGAAAATTAATGCTAAATTATAAAATCAGAAATTTTCTAACCTCATTGCGGATCACCAGTCATCATCAAGGATTTTTTTGTTTCACACTTTTTCCCTCCATTGTGCTTGACTCATTGCATCTACCGCACTTTGTATTGACCACTATTAATTGTAGAGCCTCCTGGACCTCAAGCATCCTCTCAAACAAAATGAACTAGCTGGCATATCTAGTCTCCACGGACTTGGGGAATTTCTTACTTGAAAATGTCCTAAATAAAGCAAGAAAAGTGTGATGGCGGGCCTTTGACACCACTACCTTCACCCAATCTATCTTCCCGATGTCCTTAAGGTATCATTCAATGCATGAACAAAACATGGGGTACACAACATTAGAGGCTCCAACCACTTCTATGGCATATTTCAAAATTTGAAATTGAAAGGTTGCATCTTCTTTTTTCCGAACAATCAATAGCTCTAAGAAAATAAGAGCCAATTGAACTTATGACGATAAGATTGATGAGTGGCCAATGTTTGATACCAGTCCACCCATCCATGATGATGGAACATCCATCCCTTATCCATGTTTGTCTCGTATATTCCATCAACACACTCAGCATGGAATATTCTATATCAAGAAGAGTGGTGTGCAGCTTATGTTCTCCAAGTGAAACAAATGAGGAGCCGGCAGCTATCACATCTTTGAACATTTGTTTAAAATATAGTGAATGTGCCACATGAAATAGTTTTAATTTTCTGGGCTTGCTACACCCCTACTCCTTGAAGACCCTCCAATGGTTGCCATACTGGTTATATGAGATATAATTCTACCTTTTTCTTGCATTTGAACTTCAACCTACATGCAATCACTACACCCACAGCTGCTCATACATTTTTTTAAATAAGAATTTCAAAGAGAGCTGCAAGTTCAAATTAAAATAAAAAAATAAAAATAAAAATATCCTCCCCATGTGTTGAAACATTTGAAAAAAATGCAAAACAAATTGCAAAAGCAAATGTAAGATGAAGAACTTACCTCTAGTGTAGTGGATTTGATGCCCCTAGTCTCCCCTTTGAACTGTTGTTCTCTCCTTGCCACGTGCTGTGCTGCTCTTTCTGCTCCTCAAATAATTTGTTTGTTTTTCTAAAAGGTTTAGGTTTTGTTTAAAAGGGTGGAGTTGTGTTTTACATTTATTTTTAAATGTGTCCCAATTGATGTTGGGGCATAGGGGGCAGCTAGCTATCCCCTAACGCCCCCGGCAAAAGGGGCATCTTAGAAAAGTTTCAATGTATTTGTGGGAGGAGACATTTCTTGGGCGTCCCCACATCTCTGAAATGTCCCCTACAAGAAATGGGTCTAAGAAATGGGTCTATAGGGAGCAGGCGACATGTCCCCATGGAGCATGGACAAAAATGTTTAGGTACATTCTTATTGGAACTAGAGAAGCAAATATCTTTCTCAGGGATTTCTCAGCATACTAAAATACAAAGATATTTTCAATTTCTCAGAATATCATCGTTAACCCAAAAAAATGCAAATGTTATTTTATTTTTTAAAAGGAGAAATAGCTGATGTTTAAACATTTAAAGCCATCCTAGTTGCATGAAGACTGAGAGAGAGAAAGTAAATGAGAATGCACAACATGAATTTTGAAACGTGAATATTTCTATTTAATTTTGAAATGACTGATTACAGTAAATCTCTTTTAACAATGTTAATAAGTTACTCTGCCAGAATGATGGTGAACCCTTCATGCAATAAAACACAAGTTAAATAAGACCTCCTAACCCTACCATTCATCTTAACCATCCAGTCCAACAGACGAATCTATAAACAAATTAGCAATAGCAATCCACAACAGTTTCCCTGCCCTCTTCAAATAACTATGAGTTTACAGCAGCAACAACAATCATGCCTGGCATTTCAGGACAGCAATGTCCTACCTTAATGACAGTGATTATCATTTTGATCAACAATATTTCTTGTATTATTGGCAGCTGTAACGATGCTCATATTAATTGATCATAGCACTAATGAAGATGCTACTTAACAACGGACGTGGTTAAGTTCCCTACAAAATGCACCGTTGATCAAATTTCAAAAATCCGAAAACACAATAGATTTTCTCGAAATTTTCAGCATCTGGTTCTTCATGATCTACATATTTTGTGGTCGAAAACCACAAAAAATTTGCAAAAAATTCAGTATGTTTTTGCGAATTTGAAAAAAAAAATTGACTTTTTTTTATCTTTGATGCATTCTGTCTGGAGCTTAGCCAACGCCCTTAACAACATTCTGATTAAGAATGGTACAGCTCATAATAACGGCAGAATGCTACCAATTGGAGATCACAAGAAAATTACTGATTGCAGAAGGGTAGCAATGTCAAAAGAAAATTCTGATAACAATCTCAACTGATACAATATTAGTAACAGCTGATGCCTAACATAACTGGAAAACTCCCAAACAATTGCCTCAATAATACAATTACATATACAAATGAAGCAACAGTGACAATATCAACTCATAAGTAGAAAGGGCAGAAAGTCAACGACAACACTAGGATCTGTTATGTGATAATAACAACAAGTCAAAGGATAGCATACTCATTTGACAGTTTTATCTACCAACACCTATGCTCGTGAATCATAAATAACAACAGCAGTGTTCACTGTAATCGAAGGCAACAGTGATAATCATTTAATCACAGTAACACCAGTCATATTCCCTATTCACAAGGTTTTCAAGTCCAATTATAACAAATGTCATCATCACTGTAACAACTACACTCATTTTTTAAATGATGACTGCAATAATTGCCTTCATAAAAGTTCCAGAGAAGAGTGATTAAAAAAATTGCAGGTCTGATGCTTGCATAGAGAAACAAGAAAGAAACTAATATATTGTGATATTACCAGCGATATATTGGTGAGAATTTCAGTCAAAGTTGCGGTCAACAATATTTTGAAAAACTTGCAATACTTTCAAAAACAAATGTTGGCAACCCTGTCGAGAAAAGATATATCAGAATATATAATAATATTTAAAGATAGCTGTTTCTATGGTTGGAACTCTTGCATGCAAATGAAGTTTATCCTGGGTTCAGAAATGAAAAAAGTGTGGTAAGCCGACCACAGAGAGTCTTTCTGGCAAACTCAGAGATTCTGATAGTATAACTTAGATAACTTTGACACCTTTTACAATTTATCATCACCTATTTAAGCAATCAGGAATCGTGGCCAAGTTGACAGAAAAAATCAGCAATCCAATTGCTGGCAGATCTGAAACCCAATAACTTGAATTTCGTTTCAAATTATTCCAAATGTTTGCTACATTGATATGGCTTATCAGCGACATTTTTTCTTTTATCCACTTTTACGTCTACATATTTGCTGCAGTAGCTTCTTGTTAACCAGTAATGGATTCTGTTATGGTAGTTGAATTTGAGAGTTTTGCTTCCTCGTCGGGGATACTCTATAAGAAAAACAATTAGAGGGGATTTGAACCCCCATCTCCTCCAGAAGGAGGCGTGTTTCCAATTACACCACTAAAATGCAAAAAGGTCAATTAATTTATTCGTATGATCACGGCCGTTCTTATTTTCAAATAAAATAAATCCATTTATAACCTCAAAGTATTTGGACACAGAAGATTCATCGAAAGGTTTGCAACATCAGATAATGTTTGGGTTTTGATTTGTCTTTTGCATAAAGTTATGAAGACTTTCAGTAAGGAAAAATAGAAGCAACATAACATGTATTGTAAATATATACAATTTGGTAGCAATTTTCATCACTTGTAGCCATATGGTATTAAGTTCATAAAAGATAACTCTCAACGAGAGAAAATGAACTCTCTTAAAAAGGTATCTAATAAAGCCTAGAATTATTTAAGCCTATCAACATCTGTTCCTTTGAACATGACCTCAGATTTGTTTCTGATCAACCAAAATTACTTCTGTTGGAACACATATTGCCAGCTCTAGAAGCAACGGTGACAACTCACAAATTCCTGATTGTTCTTCTATATGTATAAAATTTGGTAAATTCTGATATCCAAAATGCAAATTGGACCCAAATCAGGATGATCACATTCTCTGCTGTTTCTTGAAATAGTACATGCATTCCCGAAAGAAGTATTCATTGTGGATTTCAAGTAGATCTTTTATTTGCACAACTTTGCCAACCTGCTCCAGACTTCGAAGACATTTTGAGATTGAATGACCTGAATATTATCCAACTCGTAATAGTGCAAAAAGAGTAGAGATCATGCTAGAAACAGTATATGGACTTCCAAATTTTCTGAGTTGTTCCAAGGATGAAATTCAATTCTGCCCTTTCTCCTTCATATCCACCTTTTGCTTCGGTTGCCCTTCCTTTCGTGAATTCCTCAAGCTTGAACTTGGCACCCTCTCCTTGCCAACCTGCAAGAGCAAAAAACACGTGTTACTTCATTTGATTCGATAAAATATTGCCATTAAAACATGAAAATTTGACTAAGTTAATTGAGTTAAGATTGTCGTGTTTGTTAAGTTCAATTAACTTGATCACTTAAACCTTAGATTGATTCCAACTTAGATTGTCAATTTTAGCCTTCTAATATCCTAAGTTAGAAATTTGCCATGAGTAGTTCATTGATTACCATTAGCATTGATTGTCAATTGATGTTCATTTAACCCTGTCAACTAGTTAGCTTAGCATTTGCATTTGATTGTTAACTTAGTTGAACTAGTGTGTTACTTGGTTTGATTTTCCATTAAAGATTGAAAGCAACAACACAAGCTAATGCTAGGAAAGCAACAAGAGACAAGGGAAGTTCACCACTTCGTTGGTGAACTTTGATCAATGGAGGACCCTCCTCAAAACCAAGCTAATATCAAAATTTCAAATCCTTACAATGTTGATCATGCCCATATCTGCCTATGATGATGCAAAATATAAGCCAGATCTGCATGTAAACAATGGCAAAATATCTCCACCATATCCATGGCAAATCACCAAACTCTTACCTTGCAAGCTGGAAAAAGAATTACTTTCAGCACTCTAACTGATTTGGCAATGCTGAGACACGAAAATGCCCCTTGATTGCTTCCAAAAATGACAAATTCGCCAACTAATTAATTCTGGTCTGAGACTGAAATTGTCCCATGACCCTTGAAATTCTGCTCCCTCTTTGCCATGCTAGTTGTCTTCCTTGGGCAATGAGGGATGTTCTTTGAAGAAGTTAGAGCAATTTTGATGAAAGGGGATGTTGTTTCGGTGACATTATCTTATCCTTCTTGGGCGGAATCGTCCCATGGATAGGACAATTCCGCCATGGAGTTGGTTTACTTCTTTCCCCTTCCCACACTTCCTAAGCCTCCTTAGCCATGTGAAGAAATAGTAAGATGAGAAGAAGCCGTTCGGGGGGCATGTGTTATGTGTTTTATTGGATGATCATTCGGGAGTTGGGAGTGTGGAACCATAAGAGAATGCAATTGGCCCATGACTGGGCGGATTCCGCCCAGTCATAGGACGGGTTGTCCTATACCCCATGAAATTCCGCTCCCCCCCTTCATATGATTTTGATTGGAGTGCTAGCCTTGGCGAAGTGTTTGGGTGCTTTCGAAGGTGGATTTCGGGCCAAGGTAAGGAATGTTTCCTTATCCTTCTTGGGTGGAATTGACCCATGGATGGGACAATTCCACCCTCATCTCTTATCCCCCCCAATGCAGGTCAGCCAACTTAAACAGAATCAGAATTGAACCAAGGGAAGTCGTTCCCAAAACAATTAAACATACAATCAATCAACAATGCAAAAGTCGGCCTTAGAGAGGATATTTCAAGTTTCATTTTGGCAATTAATAGTGTAAAGTCGGCCTCCTAGGGAGGAGTGAAGAGCAAGGTATATAAAGAAGGAGATTTGGATTCATTTAGACATCATTTGAAATGCGATTTTCTTCTCCAGCAGAGCAGACCAGACTTCGTAAATTTGAAATTCGATTTTGGGAGGCAAAGCATTTTGTAGAGGATCTTCTATCAATCCATTTTCCCAAATTCTTCAAGGTGAGGAGTGAATTGGAGCAGCATCTTCATAAGAGCGAGCTTGCTGATTGTTGATATCTCAGATTTTCTGAGAAGTTGGGGTCTGATTGCCTTCGAATTTTGTTCTTTGGTGAGGGGTTGTATGGATAGTGGGGGGTGTTTTCAAAATCCTTTCCTCATCCCTCCTTTTACTTTCACTTTAATGGATCAAAATCTTAATTCTTGTTGTGAAGAAATCTAATTCGAAACAATCAAACTCTAGTTTCTAATTCTGAGATTTCTTTTAGCTATGGCTTGTGGTTTGGTCATTTAAACTTTCTGATTTAAAAATGCATGGAATCTGGGAATTGTAGCATGTTTAAGGCATAGGATCATCTTCATTGGCTTTGTCCTACGGGGCTTGTTTCCTTTTCCTTATTTATCAAGTATAATGGTATCTTAAGAAAAGCAATTAAGACTAGTTTTGGTGTGTCATGCAAGTTGAGGAGTGATGGACCCGGCATCCGGAAAAGCACAAAGGCAAGCAAAATTGAAGAAAGACACCGAGGACATGATGCCAAAGACCATTTGTCCATCCAAGTGGAAGAAGGTTGGAGACACGAACCTGGGGCCAGTCAACATGATCTAGATGAAGGACGGAATAACTAGGGGGAACCCGTCTATGCTAGCCACGAGAATGATTAAGAATGGGATTGCCTAAACAGCGGCTTTCCCCCTACTCTACCATGTCCGGAGCTCATTCTTGAATGTGCCACGCATTATGACCACCAAACCAAGACAGCCTACTATGGAGATGAAACTGAGAGGAAGGTGCTTGTTTGCCTGAGTGACCGGGTTATTGAGGAAGTGTTCAACATACCACATCACAAGGTCAGCATCTTCATGACGACAGATCAAGCACTCCAGCATTACACTGACAACATTAATCATTATTCAGCCCTCTTGTGTGAGGAATGGATGAAGGAACCCAAAAAGAGACATTCGAAGTTGCCAAAGTTTACAAGAACAGAGTTGAAGGAGGAGTATGGCGACCTCATCTTGATGCTAAGCAAAGTTATGGGAATCCCACAGGCAGGAGTACTTGAGCCATGGATGTTTTACTTCATCAAGAAGATCTCGAATGGAGGTGTGATGTTCGACTGGGCTCAAATTATAAGCGAGAACTTGGATCTCCAGTTGCGGTTGGTGCATAACTCGAAGACATTCTACATGGGATCTTACCTCTTCTACATGATTGCGGGATTGTTTCAGTATCCGGGGCTGAAGGCTTTGGGCGAAGTGGGCAAGGGACCTCGGCAGTACTTGGTGCATGAGTGTTATCCCCAACTCCATCTCCATCATAACAAGCACTTTAAGATGTTCTACATCTACGATGCCTTCGCGATGAAAACAGTAAGAACACTACAGGGGGCACCCCAAAGGAGATTATCTCCAGAAGCGGAGAAGTTGATCAAGAAGTACGGATGGTGGTATATCCAATTCCATAAGTTTACATACATCCGGATAGTGGGAAGCACTTGTTGCCCAAAAAAGCTACCTAGATATCCACCCAACAAATTAGTAGTAATGGAAGTAGCCAGGCAATTGGGTCACTTTGACAAGGTTCAGAAGCTCAAGCATAAGCAGGGAGTTGCATTTCCACTTCAAGTAGGGGCTAATAGTTGCAATTCTTTGGCAGCTATGGCGGCGGCGGACGAGGAATTGAAGTTCTATGCTTTGGCTCTTTATGAGGGAAGACAGAGTTTTGATCCTAATAAGCAAATTCGAATGGCATATGGAAGTGCTTATAGGCATGTGCATCATATTGAAAACTATTGGGCCAATGCAGCCGGTGATTTCTAAATAAGGAAGAGAGCCTTCTCAAGGTTAACAGTTGACATGATGAGGAAGTACAGATGGAAGCAGCTCCAAATCCCAGATCAGCTTGAGGATGATGGCAGGACCTTGAGACTGGAATTCAATACTTTGAATGGACATGAGTTGGAGTCTATTGAGTGGGGAATCGAGGGAGAAAGTTCTCTTGAGGCATTGATGGTGCATGTGGATCTTTGCACCCGAGAATGGTTTGATAGGAAGATGGCTAGATTGGAAAGAGTGGGTACCCTTCTCACCTATGACAAGATGAAACCAGTGGAAGAAGTCCCAGAGGAGTCATCGGGGCAACGCACAGTAAGCAGTGAAAGAACAGCGGAAGTGAGTACTAAAAAGAGGAAAGAAGTGGACGGTGCCAAGGAGAAAGGGAAAGAAGATGGTGAGTTGACGACCAAGAAGCGAAAAGTAAGTGCCATACCATCCAAGGAAAATGCCACTTCGGCCCAAGATAAGGCCCCAAAGAATCAAGACAAGGGAGAATCACTGCAAGGAAGTTCTACATCGGGGGATGCTTCCAGCTTTAGCTCGGGCTACTCCCCACTTTCCATAAGTCAGCAAAGTCAGAGGATCCTCCTCACCAAAGGAAAGGGAGATTGAAATGATTGATATTGAATCTCTTTCAGCAAATGAAGGGGATACACCCCAGTTAGCCAAGGGAGTTTTGCCAAGACAGGATGAGGCTAACCTAGAGTTGGAAGGTGTACAGCATCTGACTGGCTAAGGGAGTTCTTGCGGCCTAGGAAGGTGATTGTTCCCCTCTTACCAGTCGAGAATGTTGAGGATATCATACATGAAATTGAAGATGAAGAAGAAGGTTAGCCTGCAGAGACAGTGGCGAATATTATCAAAGATAGTTCAGGGACTCGTAAGGTCCAGATTGCTATTCCTAAAGAAGACAAATCCAGAAGTGACATTCAGATTCAGGACTATGAGATAATAGAGCATGAGCTAGGAACCACTACAAAGGAGATAGAGTACGAAGAATTGCAGGATGGTCTCCTTGCCATGAAGCAGAGATTGGATAAGGAAATTGAGGAAAAGAACAAGTACAAGGAAGAAAATCGGAGATTGATAGCTTATTACAGGAATGTTTGCGTACAAGGAAGAAAATCAAAGATTGATAGCTTATTACAAGAATGTTTGCAAGCTCATCCAATAGGTAGACGACTCAGTTGCGCCACCACTTGCATTGGAGAAAGGAGACATTGACAGCTTGGAGAGTGCGAGAGTTACACTTCATGAAACTCGATTTTGGGTGGAGAGAGTTATCCAAGAGGGATTGGTTTTCCTGCCAAAGTTTGTGGAGAGGTTCCATGCATTTGTAGCCCTCAGGGCTAGGTTCCATGCTTTCACTGACCTATGGAATGAATTCCTTCCCACCAAGGACAGAACTGTTCCCCAATTGCAAGCTCTGGTTGATACATCAAAAAAGCTACTTGAGAGAGCAAAGGTGATTAACCCAGGAGAGAAGGATAGTGTTGAGGCATGGTATTTCGCCCTGCTCAACAGGCTTGAAATTATGGAAGGAATGAAGGATGGGATTGCTCCCCTGGAGACCACTACTCATAAGATAATTGAAGACACTCTTGGCATCACCAGATCAGCCTTCAAGATGGAAGAAATAAGGGAAGATGGCATGAACTTGAAGGCCTTCACTGAAAAGTTGAAATCTTTCGGCGGGGACATCACTAATGGCGAGGCACTGGAGTCTCTCTCATCTCTCAAATCTCTTATTAATTCCACAAGGGCTAGCATGGCAGAGCATGACAAGATTTTGGCCACAACGAAGAAGGAGATGGACTTGGCTAGGAAGAGGATTCAGTTTTCCCTTTACCTCCCATGGAAGAGGTTAGCAAGGTGGTGACCAAGTTCATTGATTTGGCAAAGAGACTAAAGGACAAAGGAAGAAATATTCTAGATGATGATCTGATGTAAGCCCATGTGGCAATTCTATCTCATAGCTTGATAGGTGTAGGTGGCAGTTTCTGATTGGCTCACCATTTGGGGCCATTTCATTGGTTCTCATTCCTTGTAATTTTCTTATTGGCCCATGATTTGGTGCCCTCATGTAATTGGTTGGCATTTAATACTCGCAACTGGTAGTTGAGTTAGGGTTGTGATGGAGCAATCTTGGCCCTTGATTTCAATTGAATCTCGTCCGTTCATTGTACTTGAGCCTCCTGTATAAGGCCATTTGCTCTCATTTGTAAAGGAGGTTGGAGAAAATTGTTGCTAAAATAATGCCAAAATTGCTCTACTTGTCACTATTGTGCTTTGCATGGTGATTAAGTTTGATCAAGTTTGTGTTATTGCATGGTGCTCTTCTTCCATAATTAAGATAGGCTTTCCCTTTCCAAGTTGTTTAAGTAAGAGTAGAAGTAGATGTTAGATTGTAGGCAAGTATTGGTGGATGTTTGATTGGATTGAATCAAGTATACTAGGCCACTAGCCTCCTTGCTAATTGTAAGGAAGCCTTGTGTGGTAAGCTAGTCTTTGCGTTTAAGTTCAATCAGTGTTGGATCCTTAGTTTGCACTTCCAAGTGGGATTATGGGGAAGACATTGATATGAAAACCATTTGAGAACCTTTGAAGCTTTGCACTAGGTGGAGTCGAGGTCGCAGACAAGCCTCCATTTGGCAGAGTCCTAGTCCATCCACGAATCCTTTCATCCATAGTGAGAAGTAGTAGAAGTAGTTCGAGAAGTTTGAGAAGTAAGATTGAAGTCGAGAGAAACATTTGAGTATACATTGCAAAGCTAAGTCCGATTACCATTGAGAAGATAGCGTAAGCCCCCCTAAAGTGATTAACCAGCGAATCACATCATTTCACTAAGGAGATATCCACAAAGTTTAGGAACCTTGGAGTCATTCCATGATCTCGAATTGCAAAGCTTAGCATGGGAGATGACTTTGTTCAAAAGAGGGTTTGATGTTCTGTGTTTCACATCGAAGCATTGAGTGTTCAATCCTACATGTTATGTAAGTGGAACAAAATTCGCATCAACAGATAGTAGCAAATATTTGGAATTGTTAGATCAAAGAATTCTCAATATTTGAATGTTATTTATTGCTACCCTAGATTTTTTAAAGGAAATGCTCGGAGAGTACGATTTAGGTATGTGCAGCCCACCACATTTGAAAGAAATGATCCATCATAATCAAAAGATGGCAATTAGTATCCCTAATACCACAATGATTGTCACGTTGTTGTAGATATTTTCACTAAAACAATTTGAAGATATGATAATGGTGCTAGCAAGAATGACAATAGGAGGAGAAGTACAAGTGGCTTCAAGGAAAGGGGAAAAGGGGAGTGCAAATAGGGACTCTATGTATGCAAGAATGGCACTATTAAAGGAGGAGGTTTGTCTATTGATCTTAATACAATGATTTGACAAAGGTAATTCATAAGCTACACATAACTCACTGCAAGGGTCAACTAGAAGTATCCACTGACCCTGTATTTCTACATTTCTAGTGAGATAAAATGCCTAGAACCTATACACAACAATAAATCTAGAAAGTGGTATGTCTTAATGCAATCACCGTTTGGCGAGAGCAAGAGATGTGGCAATGGAAGAGTATGTGGAGCAAAGAGAAGCTGCATTTGCTAGTGTATGATGTTGGTGTGTGAACTGCATGACTTAGTAGGGCTTCCCTATTTTTGAAAGAGCATGTGACTTGGTGCTCTTCTTAATGTTCTATTCTAGCGATTCTAGTATATGTTTTGGGGCATCATATCAAGGTAACAAAATTCTGGCCAAGAAGGTTTTTTTGTTGTTTTGTTGGCTTTTTTTTTTAATTTGTTTATTTTACACACAATAGCATATCGGGTTTGAGGTGTCAAGATAATAGAAGAACAAGGTAGAAGGGGTGGTGGAGCAAGGAGGTGGTTAATTTTATGTAATGGCAGGGTTATAGTCCTTAATATTCTTCAGTTGTTTTTCTATAATATAAAATGCTTTGTATTTGGTCTTTAAACCTTATCCTCTCATATAGGTAGGCAACGCTTCAATTCATGGGTAAGGGCCCCAATATATCCTCCTATCTTTATAAGATTAACAAACGGACATATTATGATATAAAATATCCAACAAAATTGACCTTTTTCCATGTTTGTAGTGGCATTAGTGAGAGCAACAAGAATATTTAATTGGGGAATTGTTCACACCAATAGTAATTAATCATGACCATGTCTTGTTTTAGGAAAAACAACGAGTCCATAGACACAAATTCGCAACTAATTGCTAGGAATGTTTAATGTTTGTCTCTAATTGAAAGGATTACAAACAACACAAACTACACATGACATGGTATGTGATGTCCCCTTCCTAGTTTGCCTTGGAATTTGCCCTAAAAATCACAATTGCTACAAATTAAGGTTAGAGATACATCTTCCCAAACAAATGTTTCCTCATTAATACGATCCTAGATTTGAATCCTGCAATCACAAACAATTTATACACATATACACAGATTCACTTAGGGTTAGGCAAACCATATCATATTCATAGATTATCAATAATGGTACACAAACATATTAGGGTTTGGAGGAAGAACCACAATGGATCTGGCCAAAGCCATTGAAGCCATTTCTATACCAAACCTAAGGGAGGATGTTTACCACAACCCTCTTGCTTGGTGTCTTGTATTTGCTTCCACAGCCATGTCTCGCCTCCCACAGACAGTTACTATCTTGTGGAGCCAGACAAAGGTTGTAAGGGATTACTTGACTCTGTAAGTGCCCTCTTTGTCCTAGGCTGCAACACTCCTACTAGGACGGCCTTCTTACGAGCCCCTCACCACCCTTCTCTTATACCTTAAGCCCTCTCTCCCACAAGGTGGATTCAGACAATATGTATATCTATCCTCTATCATATAGGCATACAATTAAGTATTACTCTCACATCAAAGATGCATGTATGTATGTGAATCTGATTTGTATGTGAATCTCAGTCATATAAGATATGGACTAAGGAGGTATTATAGGGTGCCCTTAAATATCTGTTTTGTCCCTTCATGCAGTCCCCTTACATTCTTACATGGTTAGAGATCTTGGGGTTCACTAACAGTCCCTCAATATAACTGTTCTCTCCCTACTTGTCACTGTAGCCAGGGTGCCCTTAGCAGTTCTCCCTTAGTGCAACTTCCTTCTTTATCCTGTAGACAGACCGTTGCAGTGCTGTTTGTAATATGTATATTTAATATTTATATAACAGAAATGTGCATATATATATGTGTATATAACCTAAGCAATGCTTCCTATATTACCACTGGAAGTTGGAGCATTAACAGATGACAGTCGATCTGATTAAGTATCCAATATTCTATATTTACAATCTGATTAGTGTCCAATATTCTATATTTACAATGCTCGATGAAGTATTGCTGTATGTGTTTCCTTGTAATATCACAGTGATAGTTGTATCAATGTTTTCTCTGCTGATTTATTGCTCCTATTGCTGAGTCTATCTTTTGCTGCTGATAAATGATTTTATTATTTTTTCGGAGTATATGTCTTCCTGCTGTCATGTATCCCTTTCTCTGATCCTGTTTGATTCACTCTATTTATCTCTTATTTGATGGATTTATTGATCTCTCTGAATGCTTTTCAATGCTTATAAAACCTGATCTATTGATTATATTCAGATATATACAGATTAGAGTATGTCCAATATACTTACATATGACTCTGCCGTTAGATATGCCTTTTATATTTTATTCTTTCTATTTCTGTTGTTAATCGATCTCATGTCATTGTATTTAATTCCCGATTCCTTCTTTTAATCACACTTCAAATTATATTTGGCGCTCCATCATATTCACTGCTCCATCGGATTTGTGCTTGTGATTGATTGATTGCTGTTCTCCTAAAAGACATTATCTCCTCTCCTTTTAGACTGCTGGATGTTTGTCTTTTCAATATCTTCCACAAGGTAGGCTATCCTTTTTGGAAGAATATAATGTTTCACCAAATGAGATGACCCTTCATTATTTTTACCCCTTTGAATGCATCCTTTGGGCACTCCATAAGGGTTGGCTCTACTGAAGAAATAAACTAAGGCAGCCGTTGTACACCAAGGGTTGGCCCAGCATTATAAATCACGGGTCGGCCTCGTAAACAATT
Source organism: Thuja plicata (assembly GCA_018584345.1). Classification (NCBI taxonomy): domain Eukaryota; kingdom Viridiplantae; phylum Streptophyta; class Pinopsida; order Cupressales; family Cupressaceae; genus Thuja; species Thuja plicata. The sequence continues at coordinate 1,177,586 of MU226246.1, forward strand.
CCTTATATTAATTTTTAGACTCGAATACTGAATGTTGCCTTAGTTTTAGATATCAACGCTGCCTCGTGTATTTAATTATTGTTTATAGACTGTAATTGCTGCTGCAATGATCGCTATTTTCTTTTTTCATATTTTAATTGTTGTCTCTGTAATCGCCACTCTCAGAAAATTGATTTTCTGATAAATGTAGTTTCTTCAAGTATTCTTCATGTCGGGCACATGACATGATATATTGTTGGACATCATGATGAAAGGTAGGCAAACCAGTAAAAATACTTTTCAATTACAAATTACAATCAATCCATTACAACCGCACAACATGGGCATCTAAATAATATGTGTACAATTCAATATACATTGCAACATTTTTGCATAGAAATGTGTTCCTCTTAGTAGTAGTCTTTCTCCATAGAAGTTCAACCAAGCTTTTACATGTATGCCACTTTCCTTATCTTCCCAATTCAATCCTTTATGAGCTCTTTTGCATTTTCTTATTAGCCTAATTTGAGGTTCAAAATCCATGGAAGTATTTAGTTTATATGGTTATGTGCATTTGGAGATAGAAGTTGTCCCACCCCAGTAGAAGTCACAATATTTATGGTGATCTATATGTTTACTTTTTTAAGGAATTTTTTATAACAAGCATTGATATAGTACTATCAAGAAAAATATGATCCAACATATTGGCATAAGTGGAGCGTTCCTGTTATAGTTAAGCTATTTCAAGTATTGTCTATTTGTAATTATGGATTAACACACATGGTCAACATATAATATAAGGTAAGTTTAGATTATGGATTATCAACATATAATATAAGGTAAGTTTAGATTGGTGGGTAACTATGTGTGAACAATTGATTAGACATTGAATTTGGATGAAAAAAATAATTAAGATAGTGCCAAATAAGTATAGATGTGAAGCACATATTCATGTTATGGAGTATTGTGTATTGTCTTTCATCACTATCCAATGGCTTTTCTTCAATATAAACATCAATGAATTACTGCAATATTGGTATCTCCAAATTTATGGATTCTCATCTTAAATCCTTCATGTGCGATTAATAATTATTTTTAAATGTCTAATTTGTCCAAAGAGCAAAATTCCCAAGGGCTTCTTGGGATCGATAAAGAAGTATACAAACTTTGCATCTTATTGAAAGGGTTATGAATAACACAAACCTCACAAAAATTAATATATTTTTGCACATAGTGATGAATGTTAGGCTGGTAAAAATGCTTTTGAAATACGACCACAAAATTATGAATGCAAAAATTAATATATTTTTGCACATAGCGATGAATGGTAGGCCACTAAAAATGATTTTGAAATACAACCACAAAATTATGAATACTATAATGCCCCACAATTATAAGTACACCTGGCAAGGGCCTTTCAATAATAAGTGCAGAGTCTCAAGACAATTCACTTAACATTGAAAATTTTCACATAGATCCAAGGCAAGATCCAAGCCATAGAAAATCAAGAAAGCTTACAATCTCAATAATTAATCAATTAACAAAGACCTAAGACAAGATCCAAGCCATAGAAAACCAAGAAAGCTTACAATCTCAATAATAATCAATTAACAAAGACCTAAGGCAAGATACAAGCCATAGAAAACCAAGAAAGCTTACATTCTCAATAATTAATCAATTAACAAAGACCTAAGGCAAGATCCAAGCTATAGAGAATCAAGAAAGCTTACAATCTCAATAATTAATAAATTAACAAAGACCCAAGACAAGATCCAAGCCATAGAAAACAAGAAAGCTTACAATCTCAATAATTAATCAAATAACAAAGCCCTAAAGTAAGATCTGCCCCATAAAAAAACAAGCAAACCTTAAGATCCCAACTTGATTCACAAATTAAAATCTATATTGCTCAATCGGTCAAAATTTTCTTATTTTAAAATGTTTGCTACAATGGGCTTTTATGCACTCAGACTCATCTTGCATTCCTCTTCAAACTCAAACAATATGTCCACATGTGAAGTTCCATGGCATGATCCCCTATAGAAAATATAGAAACCCATATACAACTTTATTCTCTCTTTAAACAGGCTTAAGTAAATTGCTCGATTGACTAAAATTTACACCATTGAAATTTCTATTGACAATTTAAAATGAATACTCATTTAAGCAAAGTTTACACAACAAATTTTTTATTGAAAATTTGAACAAAAGAAAAACTAACATATGGATTTTTTTTCGTTTTTTTGGAATATTTACAATGACACAGGATAGACAAAGCAAGATACAACAACGTCTACGAGATGTGAACAAAAAAGAAATTAAGAAACCCTAAGTGAATATTCAAGTGGACAGTTAAACATAAGACGAACAGAGGACACCAAAAAACACTTTTCAAATAAGACGGACAGAGGAGACCAAAATGGTAAGGGAGAAAATAGATAATAATACCAAAATTGCAATGCTTTGAGTACGCTGCAATCTTACTGATGGCGCCCCTCTAATATTTGCTTGCACGTTGCGGATAGAGACGAAAAGAGCAGGATTACTCAGTAGCAGGGCATCTTCATTGTTGTTCAAATAACTGGCAAGAAACATGTTGAACTGGTGAATAGCACGTTGTCTGTCAGCTAACGCATTAAAATGGCGAAAGAGATTCATGGCAATTGCTGAAATTAATCCAGCAGAGGCAATAGCGGTTAGAAGAGGCAAAGTCCACCACGTTGCACGATGCATTTCCATGTCTACTGTTTGCACTGAAAATATTGCGGCAATAATCATTCCATGAATCCCAACATAATAATGAAGAAACTTATGAATTCCCTTTGTTTGTTCTGACATGACCCTCTCTAAGTGGAAAATCTCGTAGAAGAATACTCGTGTAACAACCTGCAACCGTATACCTGCTTCCGCATTTGGCTCTTGGTTCGGAAGCCCCGCACGAGGAAGTTGAGAGATTGACAACCGCACACCACCATCGCCCGCCATTATTTGTGGCTTGTGTATCTGTCGCATAGATATTTATAAACCTCTACACATTTGCTTCCTCGTCCGATCAACGCCTTGGACCGTCGTCTAAAATCATGCTTGGACTCCTGTATAAGGACTGCCTCGTGGACGTCATTAAAATTAAAAATCATTGATGTTCACGCTCCTTCGTAGTATTCATCCTTCATCCTTCATCCTTCATCCTTCTCTTCGTTCATCCTTCGTAGTATTCATCCTTCATCCTTCTTCGTTCATCCTTCGTAGTAGTGTATCCGACTAAATATATTTTTGGATTTTTTGTGGAATTGATTTGTATCTATTTTTACATCTCTTTGGAAAAGTAGTTTTTATCAAAAAAAATTTGGCATTTTTAAAGAGTGACATTCATTTAGTTTAGCATAATTTTTTTCTATAGATGATAACAATGTAATTCTTTCGAATTCAGCTTGTTACACTGATATCTAGTTTATCCAATTGGTTTCATTTGATTTGTTGAATATTTTATAGTTTATTATGTTTTGAAGTGACATTAACTATAATTTAGACATAAGTTTATTTAGTAGCCCCTGACTTGTTCTGTATATATCAAAATTCATTTTTTATTTTTTGTTAAAAAGAGAACATAAATACCTAGTGTTTAGATATTTTTCATAATTTTTTTAACTTATTTTACTATTTTTCCACAAGCGTTGAACAAAGAAGTTGCTATATAGTCAAAAACCTATGTTTAATAAAACTTAAAATACAAAGTCATATTAAACTCAATATATATTAAAACCATAATCATTGAAAATCTTGTTTTGAGTAGCATCGTCTTGCATCTGGGTTTCTCAAGGTTGTTCTATTTGGGCCTTGAACTAGAGCTTTAAAGGCCAGAGATCTGTAGAAACAAGTTGGCTTTCGAGGAGAAGCCCATAACAGCGGCATTTGATCGAAGAGTTGTTCAATCAAAGTGGGTTCTATCGAACCATAAGGCATTCGATCGAAGACCTTTTCGATTGAATATGTTTGGTGAAAAAATGATGTAACGGTCGATGGGAAAACTATAAATGTCTATGTTCACTCGAAGTAGGTCGGCCAAATTTTGGTTTTTTGTCGTGAATGATTAATTGGGTATAAATAATATTTTTTCCATTTTTTTCTAAAAACATAATCAAAGATAATTTGTATTTTTTATAAAGAAGATAATTTTGGTTCATGTAGACTTTTGAAGGACTTTTTTTTAAGAAAGGGTATGAAAGTGGTCACCTCGTAGAGAATAAAAAAATTGCGACATTGTATTGGCACATTAATATAGAACTAAATGAGGTATGCATATTTAAGTTAATCTTTGTAGATTATCTCCCTCTCTATGCTTGTTTATCTCTTTATGTTTGGTTCCTCTCTCCCTCCGTTTAAAAGTTTATTTACTCTTTCTCTCTCTCTAGTCTTTATATATGTATTTTTAGTCTTTTTACTCTATTTAGATCTCTCTAGTGTCTCAAGACTCTCCCCCCCTAACACCCTCTCTCACTCTCTCTCTCCCCCCTCCACTTAAGACTGAGAATAACATGCTAGTCTCTTTTTAGTGTTTTTAGGTCTCTTTATAGTCTTTTTGGGTCTTCTTACTATATTTATAGTCTCTCTCTCTCTCTCTCTCTCTCTCTCTCTCTCTCTCTCTCTCTCTAGTGTTTCTAGGCCTCTTTATAGTCTTTTTGGGTCTTCTCACTATATTTATAATCTTTTTAATCTGTTTAGATCTCTCTAGTATTTCTAGCTCTCTTTAGTCTTTTTAGACTTTTTATATGTCTTTTTAGTCTTTTTAGGTCTTTTTACTCTATTTAGGTCTCTCTAGTGTCTTTATAATATTTTTGGGTCTTTTTACTATATTTATAGTATTTTTACTCTATTTAGGTTTCTTTAGCACTCTTTTTAGTCTCTAGTGTCTTTTTAGTAGATCTAGTGTCTTTTTAGTCCCCCCTCTCTCTCTCTTTAGTTTCTTTTTGTATTTTTAGCTTCTTTAGGTCTTTTTTTCTCTAAATTATTATCATTTGATTCTTTTGTGTGTAGCTCACCCTCAAAAAGTAGAAGCTCGGGCAGGAGGGTCAACCCAATTTGAAGAAATTGATGTTGGAGAAGGCTCAACCCAAGTTCAAGTAATGGATGTTGGAGAAGGCTTAACATAAGTTCAAGAAACAGATGTTAGAGAACGCTTAAGATCACTTCCTCCTAGTGGTATGAATGAACATATAAATCTAGCTCAAACTGTAAAGAGAAATAATTATTATAAAAAGTTAGATCATTTTCTTGAAATGGATGTGGAAAAATTGAGATCACTTGCTCAACAACCTTCATACACTAAGAAGAGGTCAATGAATAAGATAGAAAGTGAAATAATTACTAAGCTTAATAATCTTGAAACTCTTGAACAAGTCCAATTGCTTTCAATTTTACTTCTGCAAAAAAAGTTGCAAGAGCCATTAAAATTGTTGGGTATAGATACTGTATAGTCCTAAAAATTTAACACCCATAATTGGATGTCTTTTAGGACATATTGACCCCATTTTGTGATTTTAAGGTCTGAATGTCGGTTATTCTTGTTTTTCCCCTTTTCCCAACTTCTTTTCCACATCTCCTGATGGTTCTCCGCCCTGCCCTAGGCACTTTTTACCTAGGGTTACATTCAAAGTTTGACTACACCCCCAGGAGTGAGGTCGAACGTTGACTTTACCCCCTATGGGATTGCCTTGATTGGGCCCGAAGCCCGATGTCTGGACCCTTCTTCCTATGCTTTTGTCATTTATTTTTTGTGTTTGGATCAAGCAATTATGCCAAGATTATGAAAGCATAAGCATTGAAGCATTCAAGTGGTGAAGGAAAGGAATCCATCCAAGGTATCCAAGTCTTCTTCCTAGATCCATTCAAGAAAGTCAATCTCCTTCCTTTAATGCAAGATTTCTCTCCCATGTGGCCAAGTAGAGAGATTTTCAAGTGGCGCAAGGAAGTGCATTTCAATCTTCTTCAAGTGGCATAACTACATTCATGATCAAGAGATGGTGATTATGGATCTCATACATTGGTGAGGACATCCTTGATCTTCCTACATCTTCATTGCAAGTTCAAATGCAAGCATCTTCATGAATTTGTGTGATTGCTACATCTATTCGTGAGGGTTTTACACAAGGTGAATCAAACATTTACCTTCCTTTCCTTTTCAGATTTGCATTTACTTATCAATTTCAAGGTAAATTCCTAAACCGGGGCTTGACCAAGGAAAGCCCCTTTCCACCAAACGATTTCCCTTTTTTGTGTGCAGGAATAGGTTTCAGGATCTACAGAGCTGGATTCAGGCATTTTTTGGGTTATCTCAGAGATCGGAATCAAAAAGTACACAATCGCAAATAGAGGGGTGTAGTCAAACTTCAACTTGTACGTAAAAATTTGACTTGTTCCTTAGAGGCTCATAATTTCACAATCAAGAGTTATATGTGCCAGGGTCCCAGATCCAAAATGATTTCAGTCTCCGATATCACAGTGACTGGAAAATGTAGTTTTAAGGCATTTAACCTCCTATTTCATTTTAAGGTGCACAAATCCTTCTCTCATATTTCATTTATTTTCATATTTATCATTGCATAAGTTTATTTCAGTTACTCTTCACATTTGTACTTATTCATTACTCAATTTGTCAAATCCATTAAGTTCATAATAGCAAAAAATAGGTTTTATCCTCCTCCCTTTGCATATAGGTTTTGCATTTGCATCCTTCATCTTGGGTTGTGCTAATCAAACTTGGATACAAAGAGGTTGGGTGTGTCTATTTCCCACAATGTCATAGCAAGACTTTGGTGAGTGATCTCTACTTTAACATTGCTCACCATTTTCTTCTATACATTTTGGTGAACCTGACGCATGATACCTTCTTTTGATGTAACTGTTGGATGCTCTTTTTGTATGAATTTGATATCTAGAGCTTGGTTGTATGTGTTCACATCTTAGTGCTACAATTTATGCATTTGGGTATCTCCTTAATCAAATAGCACATTAATTATTTTAATTTTAAAATCAGGTTAGATCTACATTACTATTGTGTTTTACATAACATTAGATCTCCTAGTTTTAATCACACATCTTTTTCATTTCCCTTTAATTCATTTCTTGCATAAGCATTGTTACTTTGAGTCCTTCATGTAGTATTTTGGTTAAGAGAAGTTGTAGACATATGGGTTTGTTTAACCCCAAGGCTTCTTTCTTTCCGAATCTTGGTGAGACCAACATGCATAATCATGAACTTCCCCCATCTCTTGAGAACAATTCTTACCACCCTTCTCATGATGAAGAGGAAGCCTTAAGAATTTCCCCTGAGCAAATCCAAATCTCTTCACGGACATGGATAAACTTGAACATTGGTTAAGTCAAGAACATTCTAATCCTGAATCTTTAGCCTTGATTGGTGGCTTAGTGAAATACATCCAAAATGATGAACATGGTATTGATTTCCTTCATTCTTTATCCAAAATTGTTCATAAAAATGTTAAGCCCATTCAAGAAGTTTATCAAGAGATAGGATACACTCAACATCCTCTTAGTGTTGAAATTTCCAATCTTATTCCCACTTCAATTCCCTCCATTTCTACTTATGCTCCACCTATCATCACAACTTCCTTTCAACCTTACAATCCTATTTATGTGAGTCTTCCTAATCCTAGTGCTCCTCTTTTTCCTTCATGTATGCCAAGTGTGTCATTTCCTACAACTATTCCCACTTATCGTAGTGTGCCCTTTTCATATCCCACCATTCCTTCTATGTCCAACAATATGCCAACACTTCCAACTAATCTCTTCCTACAATTCATTCTAATGATCCAACCATCAACAATCTAGCTCAAACTGTGTCTTCTTTGCAACAACAACTTGCTTCCTTGATGCAATCTAAATTTAGCATTCCTACATGTGACATTGCTAGTCCTTTGTCTTTAGATATGATCTATGTCATGATCTCCCACTACATGGAGATTCCTCATCTGGAGACCTATAATGGAAAGGGTGATCCTTTGACTCGTGTCAAAATATTCCAAACATTGTGTAGTGATTTCTCTCACAATCAAAGGTTTATGACAAATTTGTTCACTAGGACCTTTTGAGATAAGGCCTTACAATGGTTTTGTTCATCACCCCATTATTCCATTCATTCTTTTCACAAGATTTCTAATGCTTTTATCCAACAATTTCAAAATTACATTGGACCTCAAATTTCCTCAACTGATTTAATACATTGTAAACAAGGTGTTAAAGAAAAAGTGACTGATTTTATTGGTAGATATTTGGATGCTCGAATTTCTTATCCTATGCCTGATAATAATGTTCAACGCATTTTTCTTTCTGAATTCTCTTCCTTTACTCAACTTTGTGCAGTGCTTCATAATTATCGAATTCAAGTGAGTCAATTTGTGAGTGACACTCCAATGGCTCCTGTTGATAAGAGTGATGTCGCCTCCAACAATTTCAACAAATTTCTGAAACAAAAGAACATCATAAAAATCAACACATCCAATATTGTTGATGAACATGTGGTAGTGGCATCCAAAGGTGTGTCTCCTTTTTCATCTTGTTTTAAACCATCTCGTAATTTTACACAACTTTCTCAATCTTTGCGTAATGTGATGTTGAAGTTGATTAATGCTAAAATGTTAACACTTCTTCCTATCAAACCAATTGATCCTTCCAAACCTTTTCCAAATTACTTTGACCAAAGATCCTTTTTCCAATACCATCGACAACCTGGACATGATACTGAAAAATATTACTTTCTGAAATATGAGATACAAGACCTTATTGATTCCAATGCTATATCTGTTGAAGGTGTCCATGATCAAGGAAACAAATATGTAGCTCCTCCCAACCAAAATTTGTAAATTTACTAATCCTTTTCCATCTCATACCACCAACACTATTGAGTCAACCAAACCTTCGTCATCTTCTCAACCCATTGAATATCATATGGAAACTGATAATCCTAGTCTTGTTGTCAGCCTTGCTAAACAAGTCAAACCCAAACCACACCTTGATCCTTGTATTACCTTTGATCCTGCTGAAGCAATCAAATCTCTTGGTGGCCCTTATACATAGTTTCTAAGATCAATGGCATTCCTTCCCGTGGTGTCCTCATTGACCCGTATTGCATGGTGAATATGATAACTGTAGAACATCTTGTTAGTAGACGATTGCATTGTAATGTTTATGATGGCTCCCCCATGATGATTCAAACATGCAATAGTTTCCTTTATCCTTCTCAGGTTCCATATCCTTTCTTATTGAATTTGTTAATAAAGCTTTAGATGTTACCTTTACTATTATCCCAACCTCGAATCAATTTCAATTCAAACTTGGCCTTCCTTGGATTACATCCATGAGAGTCGTGGTATCTCCTATTCATAAATGTATTAAATTCCCTCATAATGGAGGAATCGTGACAGTTAACCATGGCCTCTACAAACCTTCAATCCCAATAGACTCTCTTGAATTTGATTTCTTTTGGCCTTCCATACCTCAACCAACTCAACCTCATCCTGATAATATTTTTCGTTCACATCAAAACTATAAAATCCAAAATATTTGTGAACATAGCAAGCATAAGGTTCTTCATTCCTCTTCTCCTGGACTTCTTCCTACACCTTATATACCTCCTCTTTCTTGCATACATACTATACATTAGCCTAGTGTGGATCCTCTAGTTATTCCTCGTAAAGAAGAAAAGTTCCCTATGGTCATTGATCCTAAACCTCAACCACAAATAAAACTTTGCATAATCATCATGTTCATGTCCACCATCGTAAACATCATGCTAGAGCCTGTCAACGTGCTTCTCAAAACATTTATTCTCCTAAGACACCCTCATATTCTATCATTCCTCTTGACCAACCCATGCTTGAGTCCAAGGAGGAACAAAATTTGAAAAAGAGAAAAATGTGCAAACATGATAATTCAATTCATATCTTAGATTATATTACAATTATCTTAGATGAAGAAGATACTCTTGATGATGAAAATTCTATTCAAAATAATGATACACATGATGCTATTGATTGTGATTATTGTGAGATTATAGATCTTGATCATGATTTGCCTAACATGTTATCCATCAATCTTGGTGACAAACACAGCGACCTATCTTTATGGCATGGTCCTTGTTTGGAACTTGCCATTGTTCCATCTTTCATGCTTGATGTTTCCCCTCTTTAGATTTTCCCACCTTCCCAAAAGATTACAGACCGAGTTGGGGGGGGGCAGGTGATACACTGGACAAGCTCCCCTTCCGCGGTGGATTCCCTTTATGTGTTTGTGTGTTTGCAATTTTGTGCTTCCCCAGTGTTATGTTGCATGTTGTCTATTTTGTTTAGATTTATTTAAATGACCCTTGTTGCTCCATTTGCGCAAGGTGATAAAGAAATTTCAATGTCATAAACATTCTTCTATTTGTATCTCTCTTCTTCTATATGTCATTTCATGTTATTTCGTGCATTTGCATTTTTTTGTCAATGTGCCTTTGTGTTTTCTGCTTGGTGATGATGCAAAGCGGTAGACACCTTTCTCTTTTTGGGTTCTCCGCAATGCCGCCCAAAAAGAATCTTCTTTGTGACTCTTACGTGTCATTCTTCCATTGTGCTTGTAGTTCTACTACCTTTGGGGAATGATGATAGTTCATTTTGATATAATATACATATACATATTATCATATGATAATACTGACCCAGAGCTAGTAGATCCCTTCTGTGCTCTCTCTTTGTCATGTGTTTATTTCTCTAGTGGATGCATGTACACTCAATTAAACCTATTTCTCTCATTAAGGCAATTGCAATTTCTTTAACATGGGGTCATACACTCCACTTACTTTGCACTTACTCACAATGGTTTGATGTTAGATTTTCCTTTTGATCCATGTGAAAGGCAATGATTTTCCACATGTGTGATCTTTCATTTTGATACATGTAGAAGACAATGCTTTTCGACATGCCTAACATTTCCTTTTGATCCATGTGGAATACAATGCTTTTCCACATGCCTAATCTTTCCTTTTTACCCATGTGGAAGATAATGTTTTTCCACATGCCTGATCTTTCCTTTTGATCCATGTGGAAGACGCGTTTCCACATGCCTGATCTTTCCTTTTTGTTCCATGTGGAATACAATGCTTTTCCATATGCCCAATCCATCCAAGGTCTCCAAGTCTTCTTCCTATATCCATTCAAGAAAGTCAATCTCCTTCCTTTGATGCAATATTTCTCTCCCATGATGCCAAGTAGAGAGCTTCTCAAGTGGCGCAAGGAGGTTCCTTTCATTATTATTCAAGTGGAATAACTATATTCATGATCTAGAGATGGTGATTATGGATCTCATACATTGGTGAGGACATCCTCGATCTTCCTACATCTCCTTTGCAAGTTCAAATGCAAGCATCTTCATGAATTTGTGTGATTGCTACATCCATTCATGAGGGTTTTACACAAGGTGAATCAAACATTTACCTTCCTTTCCTTTTCAGATTTGAATTTAATTATCAATTTCAAGGTTAATTCCTAAGTTGGGGTTTGACCAAGGCATGCCCCTTTCCACCAAAAAATTTCCCTTTTTTGTGTGCAAGAACAGGTTTTGGGATCTACGGAGCTAGACTCAGGCATTTTTGGGGTAATCTTAGAGATTAGAATCAAAGAGTACACAATCTCAAATAGAGGGGTGTAGTCAAACTTTGACTTGTGCCTAAAAATTTGACTTGTTCCTTAGAGGATCAGATTTTTACAGTCAGGAGTTACATGTGCCAGGGTCCCAAATCTAGAACTGTTTTAGTCTGCGACATCACAGTGACTAGAAATTGCAGTTTTAAGGAATTTAACCTCCTATTTCATTTCAATGTGGAAAAATCCTTCTCTCATCTTGCATTTACTTTTAGATTTATCATTGCATCAGTTTATTTCAGTTACTCTTCAGATTTGTACTTTTTCATTACTCAATTTGTCAAATCTGTTGATTTCATAATAATGTAAATAGGTATTATCTTCCTCCCTTTGCATCTAGGTTTTGCATTTTCACCCTTCATCTTGGCTTGTGCTAATCAAACTTGGATACAAAGAGGTTGGGTGTGTCTATTTCCCACAATGTCATAGAAAGACTTTGGTGAGTGATCTCTACCTTAGAGTTGCTCACCATTTTCTTCTATACAGATACATCGTTGAAAAGGAGAAAAGTTTCTCACATGCAAACATATATTATTGAAAATGTTAAGGAAGGTTTAGGTACTATTGGGAGACAATATTGATCTAAAGATAAGGCCATTATAATAAGAGTGATGTTGACATCACTTATAGGCAAAAATATGCCCCAAAAAAGACAAATTTCTTAAGTTTCATCTGAGATTGGTTTTAGTAGGAAGACAATATCACGACATGTTAAAATGAGAATGGTTTTGGATGATAGTACCTTGGTAGGCAATCGGGAAATTATTTGTAGAGCTCCTTGTTCTGATAGGATTGAGGATGGAATCAGGAATTTGATCACATCATTTTGGAATGATAATACTCGTCCTTCATCAAATAGTAGAGATGTTATCAAACATAGGATTAGACATAATGAATATGATTTACATACAAAACATTGGTTGGACACAACACAACACGAATTGTATGTGTTAATTTGTAGTTCAAATCCTAATATAAATATTGGAAAAACATTGTTTCAAATATTGAACTCATATTATGTGAGGATAAACAAAGATTTTTAAATGTATTATTGTTTTTATCATATTTAATTTGATCTCCACTAAGGTTTTTTGAAAGATTGCAAAATACACATCTAGTTTTCAAAATGATCCTCCTAGTAGACGAAATGAGTTCATATCATCTATTTTATGTGAAAAAAGAGATGATGCAATTGGTCAAATAAATTGCATAAAAGGAATTTGTGAAACATGCGGTGACTTCGCTAATTTCCATTTCAAAGATGAAGACACTAATGTAACAAAGATGGTAAATTACAAGAGTTACAAGTACGTAAACAATGAAACAAAATTTGGGAAATAATCCAAAAGGTTAGAAATGTTGAAGAGGAGAAAACTATTGGAGCATTTATGGAAAATTTTCAAAAATTGATTCAACCATACATACATCATGATTTTTTTTCTAAGTGGCAAGCAGAAAGATTCCAAATACTAAGAGACAATTTCCCACTTGGAACTATTCTATCAGTTGTCAATTATGTAGAAAATTATTCTTTTGTTCATCAAAAGGTCATTCAATAAGAATACTATTTTTCAGAGAAGATTATTATTATGGTACACGTGTGTTATCAACATGCACAATTAGATTTGGATGATGTTGATGGTACATTTGAAGCATGGGTCATTAAGAAAGAATATCACTTTTATATTAGTGATGATAAAGAGCATGGCACTCATTATGTAGAACATTGCTTCAAGAAGTTTTTCAAGAATTTGAAAGAAAGGGGCATAAAAATTGAAAAGAATTTTGTTTGGTCTGATGGATGTGTGGGACATTTAAAATCATCCAGGCTATTTTATGCTTTATATAGATATCATTGTAATGAAAACATACCACATGTTTGGAGTTTCTTTGAGAGTGAGCATGGAAAGGGTGAACATGATGGTGTTGGAGCTTGCATCAAATGTGCTCTACAAAAGTATCAGATGAATTATCAGGGAGTTTGTATAAAATATGCACATGATGTTTTTGAATGGTGTAAGACACATTTCACACCAAATAAGGTTGGTACATCATCAAGAATGAGTCAAGTGGTACCACATAGAGTATTTAGGGAGATAAAAGGTATGCGTATCTAAACTGTACATTTGATATTCTTGTTTACTTTACATCATTTATTCAAATTTTAAAAGTGAAATTCATAATTTTTTCTTTTAAATGTTATATATTATATAATATAAAATGGCGATCAATGCTAGGATGTAGATCACTTACCAAATAATATTGTGTATTGGAATACAAACCCACCCTTAAACCAATCTAATTAGCACAAACCAAAAAGGATAAAGGGATGCTAATGCAAGATCTAGGTAAAAGGGGGATTTGGGTATTCCTTACGGAATAGAGTGTGATTATATGATGTGATTGATATGTAAATCTGATCTATGAAAGTAAGTACAAGAGGGAAATAGAAAGGATGAACTCACCTTGAAGCTAGTAGAAGAGGAATGAACTTCAGATTTGGTTTGGACTATCACAAAGTTGTCAGAATCAGGTATGGTCCTGTATCTAGCACTCTAACACCTGTAAATTCTAACTGTGAAAGTATCAGATCCAAAGCACAGTGTTGAATAAATTCAACCTTGTCTTGGAGACTCTGAATCTGATGGAATCTACAAAGGAACTGCAACTGGTTATGTAACTCCCAGAATCTGGATTTGAAACTCCAAAAACTTGTCCTACACACACAAAAAGAAGGGGAAAATGTTGTGGAAATGGGGTTGCCTTGGTCAAGACCATATATAGGAATTAACCTTGAAATGAAATTGAAATTGTATAAGGAAAGATGAAATGTAATCTAGATCTGAAACATAAATCACCTTATATCTCAATTATGCAATGCCTCTTTGGAGATGATCACAAGTGTTGATGCAATATCTTGGACTCCATAAAAACCCAATAGGAAATCATGAAAACCAAACTCTTGAATGATGAATGTTGTAGTTTATCACAATGTTGGATTGAGGAAGAAGAAGAAGAAGAAGAATTGAAATGCTTGATGGCTTATTTGCACTTGAACCCCTTGAATGCACAATGGATGAATGATAGCTTGCATCTAGATTTCTATTGATCATGGATTGTATGTATAAAAATGAGAGGAAGAGGTCTCCTTTTTATGCACATTTTGGGGCCTAGATTACACAAGGCCGACCACAATTATCGGTCTAAAAGATAAACCCCCACATCGGGCTTGGAGCCTACTAAAAATAAAAGCCCTAGGACAAGGCCAGCTTAAGTCAGCCTTGTCCAGGCACATTTTATTTTATTTCTTTTGGGACCCAAGGGTTAATTCCAAGAAAGGGTATTGAAAACCATAGCCCTCCCAGAAACCAAGACAAATCCCAAAATGTGAAAATGCATGTAAACGACCTAGCTGGAAGATAAATTATGTGAAAGGATGATAAATGGGAAATCGTGCATAGAATTTAGAGCCAATCTCAAGTTTTTAACAAAAAATGTTGATTTGAAGGATTCATAAGGGTTATAAGGATGTGAAATCAATGTGGGAACCCATACACACTAAAATGTGGCTAAAAGTGAGCACCTAATAAGGGTGCTTAATTTTTAGGATGGTACATTTATCCCCCACTTTAGCGAGATTATGATTCCGCCTCATGCTCATGGTAAAGTAGAAGAAAGAGAGAAAGATGAAGATCACGGGCAAACTACAAGGAGATAAGACATCACTCAGTTTAATGACATAAGCCTCAAAACCAAGGATCTTAACTTGTACATCCAAATAAAAGGATACAGGAAACAACAACAAATGCCTAAAGATTACTAAGATTACAAGTCAACTAATTGAAGAGACCTTGCTAGAGAAAATGTCTCAACTGCTAGTGTCACTCTCAGAAAGCTATTGCAAGAGCACAAGTGGTCACCTGAAAAGAGAAAGAGCATACATCAAAGATAAGATAAGACTCCATGATCCAATCTAGTAGAAAGGTGTGTTATGCTATGGTATTATGGAGGAGATATCAACACAATCATGGATGACACAGACTAGACAGGTTATGTTGCACTAGGTGATCCATGAGAGATAGATGTGAGAGAGAGAGAGAGAGAGAGAGAGAGAGATAGAGGGGGGGGAAACAATCTAGCAAATTTTGTTATGCTAGTTCCAACCATCAAAGAGAGGATGAGGATCTATCCAAGGATCCGAAAAGAAGTCAGTCAAAGTACCAAATATATGCGATTAGCTAAAGGACCAAATATGTGCGGTTAGCCAAAGGACCAAATGCGTGTGATTAGCCAAAGGACCAAATGTGTGCGGTTTGTCAAAGGACCAAGATTTGATGATATAGCATGTACTAGTCAACTCATGAAAAAGGATAGGTTAAATGGTCTATTGAATTGTATTATTGTAGTCAACCAATCCTAAAAAAATGAAAAGAAGAGTAGCTGGCCCTAGAAATTTGTATTATGCTAGTGTACTCTATCTAAAAATGTGAAAGGAGAGTGGTCTAGCCCTACCAAATTGTTTTATGCTAGTGCACTCTACCTATCATGCTTAAAATGAACAAGATATCTTCAATAATGAGGCTATGTATGCCCCCCTTAAGATATAAAAATAAGCACTATTTTGTCATCTTAAGGAATTGATGAACAAGGATAAAGTAATTTTAACACCAAGACAATATCCACAAGCAACACCCAGTCCAAACCAAAGAGGTCACAACTCCTATCAAGTCATGGAATGGACGAATGCAAAGAGATACCATGCAAGAAGTGTAAATGGGATCCTTATGACGGATGGCATATTGTTAGTCTCCAAGGTAAGGGATTTATTTACCATGAAAACCCAATGGCGAACAATAACAAAGGTTATGATTAAAGATGCATATCCTTAATGTAAACTAATATTTTTATGTAAGATTGGTTGTCACATGATAAACAACCACAGCTTAACGAAGGGAAAAGTGGATCCTTGAAGAGGATGAGAGAGATAGATATAATATCCTTTCCCCCCAAGTGTGGATGCAAGGATAAAGAGGACATATTATGCTAGTCACAAAGTATGATCAAACCATGCATGACAATGAGCCCTCAAGGAACAAGCTAATAATGTTGCATAGCATGGAGTACAATAATAGGAAGTCAGATGTTATTTAAAGAAAATAGTATTGTGATAGAATATGTGAATAATACCATTTTCAATGTTGTTGATTTTTATAATGTAAATCTTGACAGCCATTAGTAGAGTGGTCATGATATCGATGATACATGCAGAAAAGAAGATTCATAAGATTTTGACTTTGTTTATTTTTCTATTTAGGTTGAGTAATCACCTTAGCATGAAGAAGGTTAGGAAAAATCATTTCTTCTTTAAAGGTAGATATATGAGAAATGTTAGATAATGAAGGAGAGGATGTGGACAAAGAAAGAGACTTGAAACCAAATGCGTCAATAGGTTTCTCACTATTCTCAATGTTTTTTTGCACACATCCTAAACCATGATTTACGATAGTGTTAACATTGAGAGTAATTATTTATGGTTGCTTGTAAGGATTAAATTGTAATCCATAAGAATGGTCCACATCCATTCCCATTGAAGCCATGTTTCACTAATAAATTATAACTAGGGCCATAATGAGAAGCCATATCAGAAAGAGTTAATAGAGCCTCGTAGGTCACTATGTCATCACAATAAAGTTTGATATTTTCTAAAGATTTGTTAAGAGTGAAAGCAACAACAAAATTGTTACTAAGTTCATCAGAAAGAGGAGTTGTTGTGTTGGATTCTTTGTCAGTTTTGGATTGTTTAAGTTCAAATTTTGGGACTCTATACTCTCCAATATAAGTAGCTATAAAATTTATTATCCAAAATTGTCATCCGAAAGGACACTAGTAGAATCAGGACCATCCTTAGGTTCTTGGTCTTGTTTTTGTTCAATAAATGCAAGTTTATTGCTTGATTCAGTATTCAAATAACTATTCGATCTATCATCTATTGGTTAACTTGTCAAGAAATTTTTGGGTTGACTCGTAAACCATTTCCTTACGTTGACTCGTCAAGCATTTCCCTAGGTTGACCAATCAAGCAAACTTTAGGGTTAGGGTTTTTCTATAAGAAAAATAGTGTTAGGGTTATGGAAGGTTAGAGTGAAGATGTATTATAGCATCTGCAGTGGTATTGGGTTGTAAGGGACTGGTGGTTGTTGTGTGATCAAAATGTGACACACTTATATAAACCATTACACTTGAGAGAATCCATGAAGAAGGAAGTCTCAAGAAGTGGCTTATAGCTTCCTTTCTATGGTGTGAAATAATATAAGATAGTGTGAATGGTGGCTCTCAAATGAACCTTAAGAAAAGACCCTTGCAAGGTGCACCATAGAGTGGAAGATTCAAATGATGATGCAAATGAGAGATACTCTAAGATGAAATGCAAGAACTAAGATATTATGCAAATGCAAGAATAAGGAAAGAAAATATAATCTAGAAAGATTACAATACCTCATAGTTAAGCTATGTGATCTAAGCTAAGTGCAATAAGGAAATACTAATCTAGAATGAAAGAGTGCTCAAGAATGCTCTAAGAATGTATGTAAACAAAGTAATAGCATAAAAATAACATGAGTGAGTAATCTATTATCCTTTTTTTCAAGAGTGAGGAGAGAGACTCCTTTTAAAGAGCAATGAATGGTAGAGATTAGGAGGCAAAATCCAAGGGTGGAGAAAAATCCTTATTTTTGACTTTGGTGCACAAGATTCTCAAGAGCCAAAATCAATGGACATGGCTAAGAGTAAAAAAGATGTGTGGAAGAATTTCAAAGGCAAAAGGAGATTCCACTCATCTTGGAAAGTTTGCATTCAATGTGTAGACAAAAAGTATTTTTCTTTTTGTTTTAAATTAGGAAATTCCTTTTTCATGTGCACACATAGGATAAGGTGGATTTTATTTAATTAAAAGAGGACATGTTCTTTTAATTAAATAAAGCTTAGGATAAAGTGGCCAAACTTTAGAATATCATCAAATAAATGATAAAATGATGATGTCAAGGTAACTGATAGAGGTATGAATCTGAACTTGATCGAATGAAGCACAACAAGGAAACTAATCCTGAACTTGATCAAACGAGAACTAGCAAAGATAACAAGATTCCAATGCACAGTAAGCAAAACTAGACACTGAAACAAAGATTGAAAGCCAAGACAATATCAGAACTAATATGATGCAATGAGAACTGCTATTTCCAAAGAGTGAATAAATTTACAGTTGTGAAAGATAGGTTATTCCTACCCCCTTGGGATCAAAATTGAAATGAGGTGATGTAGATATTAGATAGATTTGATCAAATCAGGATAAGATAAGGTTCAATATGATTGATAAGCACACAAGACCAAGTTTGACCACCAAGTGATGAAAATTTGCTCCAGTTTGAATAAGGTTCAAAAAAAGAAGAACGGTGATGAAATGATGATGTAGAAGAAGAAATGGTGATTGCCTCAAAAGATGCAAGAGATTAACCTCAAAGGGGTAGTCAATTGCGCCTAGAAGAAAAGAATTTTAAAATGCAATTTTTACAATCAAGATGAAGTCATATTTTGATTTTGATCCTGAAAATGGATCGAAGAAATTGAAATTAGGGAAGGGTGCAATTTTCGTGGAAATCTGAGACTTTGAAAATTTAGGTCAAAATGCTACGATCAAGAGGGAAGATACACGATCGAGCGCAACTGACTATCCCTCCAAAATGATGAAGGAGGATCTCTCCTAACTCTAATGCAAACTAAAAATGAACCCTAAAAATAAAAACTACTATGAATATGCAAAGTGCAATTTACAAGGGTCAATTAGATAGGTCCTTATTTTTATCATCGAGCCTTATCAAGGGACATCACGAGATCATACAACCATCACTAGTGCAAGCACAACTATGAAGATATGAATATGATCTATATCAGATATAATGTAGGAAACACATGTAAGCATTGAGGAATAAGAGCCAAGATGACCTGAACATGGTTTCCAAGTTAATGTTGCAAGATTGTACCAGCATCAAGGCATAAGCGCCAAGATAACCATGAGTATGGTCTTGTGTAAGAAAACGCAAATGTAATAGTCAAGGATATAGCTCTAGATCTCCCTAGTTTCCAAGGGGTCATAGAAAGAGACACCTAGGATCAATTAAATGACACCCACGGGAAGAAATCAAAGGCAACATGCCCCATGCCCATAGTTCTCTAGTCATAACATCCCGGAGAGACTAAGGAAGGAACATTCAGTGAAAATCATTAATCAATCAGCACACAAAGAAAATAAGTCATAACATGTCTCATTTATTTCAGATTAAGCATAGTGTGAAAAAAAATAATCACTGACTCGCTAGGACTCATGCTTGTAGGTGAGAAATATCGCACAATCCTAGACTGTAGATAAAGAATTGACCCAAGGTAGCATATCTGATAAGTGTTAAGAAACACTTGATTTCAAAGGAAGTGTTGAGAAACACTGTTTGGGGTGAGCCACTAAGAAACACCACCATGCACCAAATGAGGATATATTTTATACCTCCTAGCCCTAGACAAAGATCAATCCCAAACCAAAGAGATTGGAGATGGAAGTCAAAAGGGTTTCAAATGCAAAGTGACAAGCTGATAGACATAAGCACATGGGTTTCAAGTAGCGACTGCTTCTAGATTTTAGCCACTTGGAGGGACCTCTTTTTGCTTTGATACATCAAGGTGTCTTTGAGAGGTTTTCACTAGGATAATCATTTTTTCAGGACTTTTTATAATTTTTAGGATTTTTTTAGGACATTTTATGATGTTTAGGATTTTTTCAGGATATTTTATGATTTTTAGGATTTTTTTCAAGATATCTTATGATTTTGTACAAAGCTCTGGAGCATCATGCATATAATTTCTTCAAATGAAGGATGTTGATAGTTGTTCTCTCTCAGGTGTAGAAAGTTGATAGGCATCGGATCCAAAAGCAGTAGTAACTATGTAGGGACCCAACCAATTTGGTTCAAACTTCCCTTTTTGTGCTCTATTATATTGATTTTTGGGATCCTCTCTCAAGAAGAGATATCCAACCTGAAGTTCTCTAGATTGAACCTTTTTGTTATGGCTATGTAACATCCTTTTATGATATACCCTCATGTGGTCAAATGCAGCTCTTCTACACTCATCCAGAAGTTCTAGCTCTTATAGGCGCATGATTCTATAGTCATCATTTGTGATGAGACTTTTTCATGAAACTCTTTGGGAAGGTATCTCAACCTCAAGAGGTGAGACAACTTTAGATCCATAAACAAGTGAAAAGGGGGTAGCTCCAGTAGGTGTGCAAATTCTAGTTCTGTAGGGCCATAGTGCAGGATTGATTTGTAAGTGCCAGTCTCTTCCTGATTTTTTGACTGTTCTGCGCAAAATTTTCAATAGTATCTTATTAGAAGCTTCAGCCTGGCCATTACCTTGAGGGTAGTAAATTGAAGACCAACGTTGTTTAATCTTGAATTACTTACATAATTGCTTGAGATTTTTATTTTTGAATTGTCCTCCATTATCAGTAACTATGGAGAAAGGTATGTCGTAGAGACAAATGATATGATTGAGGATAGACAAAGACACTTGTTTCCCAATAGAAACCAAAAGAGGAATAGACTCAACCCACTTTGTAAAATATTATGTTGCAGTAATGATAAAATTGTGTCCAATAGATGAGTTAGGATGTATTTGACCCACCAAATCAAAATCCCACTGCTGAAAAGGCCAATGTGTAACAGATGGCATAAGTTCCCTACCTGGAACATGGATCAGATTCATGTGCATCTGAAACTTCTTACAAGACTTAGCATAGCACATGACATCTGTGTGCATAGTAGGCCAATAATAACCAGCCCTCAATAGCTTTTGAGCTATCGAAAGACCATACTCATGGTTATCTTGGTGCTTATGCCTCGATGTCTTGCAATATTAACTTGGAAACCATGTTCAAGTCATCTCGACTCTTTTGCCTCAATGCTTACATTTTTTTCCTACATTATATCTGATATAGATCATATTCATATCTTCATAGTTGCGAATACACTAGTGATTATTGTATGATCTTGCGTTGTCCCTTAATAAGGCTCGATGATAAAAACAATGACCTATCTAATTGACCCTTGAAAATTGCACTTTGCATATCATAGTAGTTTTCATTTTTAGGTTTCATTTTTTAGTTTGCATTCGAGTTAGGAGAGAGTATCCTTCATCATTTTGGATAAATAGTGAGTTGCGCTCGATTACGTATCTTCCCTCTTGATCATAGCATTTTGACCTAAATTTTTGAAGTCTCAAATTTCCACAAAACTTGTACCCTTACCTAATTTCGATGCCATGGATCCATTTCTGGGATCAAAATCAAAATTTGACTTCATCTTGATTGTCAAAATTGCATTTTAAAATTCTTTTCTTCTAGGTGCAGTTGACTATCCCTTTGAGGCTAATCTCTTGAATCTTTTGAGGAAATCACCATTTCTTCTTCTACATCATCATTTCATCACCTTTCTTCTTTTTTTGACCTAATGCTAATGCTATACCTTTCTTGTCAACCTTATTCAAACTGGGGCAAATTTTCATCACTTGGTGGTCAAACTTGATCTTGTATGCTTATCAATCATATTGAACCTTATCTTATCTTGATTTGATCAAATCTATCTCATATCTACATCACCTCATTTCAATTTCGATCTCAAGGGGGCAGGAATAACCTATCATTCAAAACTGCAAATTGATTCACTCTTTGGACATATCAATTCTCATTGCATCATATCAGTTATGATATTGTCTTGTCTTTCAATCTTTATTTACGTGTTCAATTTTTCTTAATGTGCATTGGAATCTTTCTATCTTTTCTAATTCTCATTCGATCAAGTTTGGGATTAGTTTCCTTGTCGTGCTTTGTTCGATCAAGTTCGGAGTAAGATCTCTATCAGTTACCTTGACATCATCATTCTTTGACTCAATGTGTTCCCAGATCTCTCACACATTAGTCAAAGAGGGGAAAATGTAATCACCCAAAAATGGTCTAGTAAACTATAAGACCCCTTTCTAAACATTAAAATTTAAATGGTAGACTACATCTTGTGCTTAATCAATTTTTGACATTGATTTAATCTCTCATTTCTTGATCAAATCATCATTTTATAATTTATTTGATGATATCCTAATGTTTTGCCACTTTACCCTAAGCTTTATTTAATTAAAAGAACATGTCCTTTTTTAGTTAAATAAAATCCACCTTATCCTATGTGTGCACATGAAAAAGGAATGTCTTAATTTAAAACAAAAAATAAAAATACCTTTTGTCTACACATTGAATGCACACTTTCCAAGATGAGTGGAATCTCATTTTTCCTCTTAATCACAGATAAATGTCAAAAACTAAAAATGACATATACGATTAAACTATGAAAATAACAAGAAAATAAGGAGGAGAAAGAGAGATGGCCTCATGATAAATACGAGTTGACAAAGATAATAACCCACTTTTTTTCTCCCTTATTTTTTCCTCTTAGCCATGTCCATTGATTTTTCCTCTTGAGAATCTTGTGCACCAAAGTCAAAATGAGGATTTTACTCAACCCTTGGACTTTGCCTCTTAATCTCTATTGTTCATTGATCTTTAAAAGGAGGCTCTCTCCTCACTCTTGAAAAAAAGGATAATAGATTACCCAATGATGTTATTTTTATGATATCACTTTGTTTACTTGCATTCTTATATCATTATTGAGCACTCTTGCATTCTATATTAGTATTTCCTTATTGCATTTAGCTTAGATCACATAGCTTAACTAGGAGGTATTATAATCTTTCTAGATTAGATTTTCTTTCCTTGTTCTTGCGTTTGCATCATATCTTAGTTCTTGAATTTCATCTTAGATTATCTCTCATTTGCATCATCATGAATCTTCCATTCTATGGTGCACCTTACATGGGTCTCTTCTTAAGGCTCATTTGAGAGCCATCATTCACACTATCTTAGATTCTTGCATGTCATAGATAGGAAGCTATAAGATGCTTCTTGAGAATTCCTTCTTCATGGATTATCTCAATTGTAATAGTTTATAGAAGTGTGTCACATTTTGATCACACATTTTCGGCACCAAAAATTCTCTTGCATCTGACACTTCTTACAAGACTTAGCATAGTACATGACATTTGTCTGCATAGTAGGCCAATAATAACCAACCCTTAGTAGCTTTTGAGCTAGTGCAAGACCATTAGAGTGGGACCCACATACACCATCATGGACTTCAGCAAATGCATGTTCAGACTCATCTTTCTCTAGACACCTAAGAAGTGTTTCGTTTAGACCTTTCCTAAACAAGTCACCGAAGACGAGGGTATAGTGGGAAGCATTGTGAATGAGTTGTCATTTCTCATTATGGGTTAGGTTATCAGGAATGACTTGATCATGTAGGTAAGAGTAAATTTTAGCATATTGAGAGGAATCATGACCAATCACAGTACACATGATGCGATTCTCGGGGGAATCATAGGCAGGGTAGTGTAGTTCTTCCACCAGGAATTGAAATCTGGACTTGTGCTCTTCCAATTGTAAGATAGAAGCCATTGTGGCCATGGCATCAACTGCCCTATTTTCAGCTCTAGGGATTTTCTAGAATGTGATAAAAGTGAATTAACTCTTGAGATCATTAATCATCTTCTTGTAAGGAATCAATTTCCCATATTTGGTTTGATAGTCATCATGAGTATGATTTATAATGAGCTGAGAGTTTCCAAAAATATGTAGCTCAGTGATCCTCCATTCAATACCCATTTTAATCCCATTTGTCCAAGCCTCATATTCTGTTATGTTGTTCGTGCAAGGAAATAACAACTTATATGACTTTGGGATAGTGTATCCATGAGGTGTGACAAACAAAACACCGGCTCCAACACCATTTTGTGTATGAGGTCCATCAAAGAACATCTTCTATGTTTGATCAGTCACATACATAATGTATGAATCAAGAAAATCAATCTATATAGGGGCATCATCTTGTAGAGGGAATTCAGCTAGTTAATCAGCAATTGCTTGTCCTTTTATAGCCTTACGATCAACGTACTCAATGTCAAATTTAAAGAGAATCATCATCCATTTAGCTATTCAACCAATAAGAGTAGCTTTATTTAGTAAATATTTCAAACGATCAATTTTGGTGACAAGTTGTGTAGTATGTGCCAACATATAATGTATTAAGATGCAAAAACCACTGCAAGGCAAGCTTTTTCAATGTTGTTGTAATTAATTTCATAGGCTACTAATGTTTTTCTGATGTAGTATATAGCTCTTTCTTTCCCATTTTCACCTTGTTGTGACAATAATGTCCCCAAGGATGTGGTTGTAGCTAAGATGTACAAAATAAGAGGTTTCCATGTAACAGGAGGCATTAAGAATGGAGGTTTGGCCAAATATTCCTTGATCCGATTGAGGTTTTTCTCACATTCCTCATTCTATGTACATTTAGCTCCTTTGTGTAGATTCTTATTAAAAGGTTGAGCTCTGTAAGAAAGTTGAGATATGAACCTCCTAATGGACTGAAGGAATCCTTGTAGGCTCCTTAATTGACTAAAATTTTTGGGAGGTGGCATCTCCATTATAGCTTGGACCTTTTCAAGGTCAACCTCTATTTCCTTAGCTAAAATGATGTATCCATGTAATTTTCCCGAGGTGAATCCAAAAGCACATTCCTTAGGGTTTAATACAAGTTGGAATTGTTCCATTCTATCTAAGGTTAAACTCAATTCTTCAAGCCGTGTGTTCCTTTTTTTAGATTTTTCCAAGGTATCATCCACATAATCTTTGATATTTCTATGTATCATGTCATGAAAGATGGTAGTGATATCTCTTTGATAGGTATCCCCGGAATTTTTGAGGCCAAATGACATGATGTTCCAACAAAAGGTTCCCCATACACGTATGAAGGTAATCTTTTCTTTATATTTAGGAGATATTTTAATCTAATTGTATCCTAAGAAACCATCCATGAGAGAGCATATTTCATAACTTGTAGTCATATCCACTATCATTTCTATGTTTGGAAGTGGAAAGGCATCCTTTGGGAAAGATTTGTTAAGATCTCAGACATCTATGCATACACAAGTGGATTTATCATGTTTATATATAGGTACAATGTTTTAGATCCACTCAACATAATCTATAGATCCACTACCAAGTACCTCATCCTTGGACACCTCAAAGAGTTTTTCACCCTTAGATATGTCTTTTGTTTTTACTTTTTAGGCTCTAACACCGCCACAAAGTGGTTTTCGCCATCAGAGCGTCTGTTCTTTTTCAATTTTATTTTTATGTTATGACTAAGGTACTTGATATCTGTCTCAATCATGTTTTGTTTTGGTTCACTGGTGAAATAAACTACGAGCTCAATAGCATTGAGGTAGCAAGCTATTTCATAGTCACTTTGGAAAGAAGGTAATGTAGGCTGGTGGTTCTTTTGTGACCAATCAATAAGGTTGGTGTACATGAGTGGAAGGGAAGTGGTAGGTTCCAAAGCATTAAACTGGGGGATTTCATCTCCAGTGACAAGATGTTCAGAGTCTATTAGATCTTCCTTGAAAGTACCTAGATCTATCTAATTCCTAGTGTGGTTAACTTGATCAATGAAAGTATCCTATAAGTTGTCTCATCAGGGCCTATGGGTGACTCATCGGCCACTTTGGTTTGGTTAGCATAAGTATGCACCACATCTATTCCCAATTCTATTGACTCGATTGAGAGAGAATCTCATTCATACTCTTGTGAGTCAGTATTATTTTCTCTTTGTAACAATCGTGTCATGTTCTTGTGAATACATTCTCTATTAGGATCTTAAACATATGACTCGTCTCTTTGGTGAGATGTAAAAGCTTTATCATCATGTTCTAGTGAAGGTCCTTCTTTATTCCAAAGGATGGTATTAGAGGGAAATTTTTTTTTCCCTATCTTGGTTAAATGTGAGATTAGGCACAATCTCTTCTTTAGATTCACTAGAATTATCAGGAGATGGGTCAAAAAGGTTGCTCGTTAGAGAATCCCAATCCAGTCTTATCTTTATATTTCCTTCCATTTGTGTGACTCATAGGTTCATAAAGGGCATGTTTTTTATTTTTTAAAGGACCATGACCTAGGTAACCCATCCCTAGGAATTCATATCCCATTTTGTATCTTTTTGGAGATACTTCTCTAGTAAGCACAACTTCCTCAGGCTCCTTTTCTCTATAGATCCATTCCCTAATAGCTTGTTCTTCTTTTTCATCTTCTAGGGGTACTAAGGATTGGACAAAGGTCCCATAACATGTCATAGCGGAAGATTAAGGCTTCTTATCCTCTGAAGGTTTTCCATAAGAACGGGGGGAGACTAGGAGTGTCGCAATGGGATCTAATTGATATTCTCCCATTTCAATATTTAGCATTTTTTACTTCTTCTCACAATCAAAAAGGTAGTATTAGTTTCATCGGCAACTCTATTGTGTGGTACTAAGGATTCAACAGTAATTGTATTGATAGACATATAATTATCCCCTCGAATGGAAATCTCAGTACCATTGAAAGGAAACTTTATACACTAATGGTAGGTAGAGGGAACCACTTGCATATCATGGATCCACGATCTCCCTAGCAAGATGTTGTAAGAAAGGGAAATATAAAGAACTTGAAAGACAACATATTTTCTATTGGACCAACCCAAATAGGTAACAAAATCAATCCTTTGGAAGACCTTTCAACTTCTTCATAGGATTTAATAGTAATCTTCTTCCTTGGATCACTGGAAAACTCTGACAATCCCAACTGCTTAATCATACTAAAATAACAAATATTTAACCTAGTGCCATTATCTATCAACACGTGTTTGACTTAGGTTTGGTAGATTTGGATTTCAATATGTAAGTCAATGTTATGGGGGTGACTTAAAGACTTTTCATATTCCTTGGAAAATGAAAGGTAATGTGGATCAGCAATGTGAAATTGATCTGTATCAATGTACTTGGGGATATTTGTTATTTGCAAAGCTTTCTCTAAGATCTCCTTGTGTGTAGGTGACAACTCTAGCAAATCAAAGATTTAAACCTGTGTTGGAGTATGCTGAAGTTGATCTACTAGATTGTAGTTTGACTTGCTGAAAGTAGAGGTTTGCTTGGAAGAAGATTTCATTTGCTTAGGATTGGCTTTCTTGGAATAATTTGGACCTCTACGCATAACCTTGGGTTGACTCCTAGTGACAACATTTATACTTTCCCTATGTGAAGGAAATTTGACATCTCTAAGCGTGATCATGTGATTATGCTTATTTCAAGATTGGGGTTGTGTGAAGAACCAACACCTCTCAAGATAACCTTAGGTGCCTCATCAATATCTGAATCATAGTTGGGTTCATTAGGTCTCACCATGTTAATGTTTTCATTCATAGGTTCAAGCATATTGAAAGTTTTGTCACCATTCGTATAAGCATAGTTGATCTTAGCTCCCTCATCTTTTGTTGATGTTTCTCCTTTTTCATACTTAGGGAATAGTTCTTTAAAGGCCTTATGATTATAATTCTGAACAAGACCATCCACTCTAACTTTCCCATCCTCAATAAGATCTTGAATGACATGTTTCAGCTTTATGCAATTATCAGTGTTGTGTCAATTTTTCTTATGATACTCACAATAATGATTGTTATTCCACCACTTAGGTTTCACCTCTGGCTCGTACGATTTAGCATATTCATATAGTGTGATAATCTTGTTGACAAGTAAAGTCTTAAGTATCACATCATATGAATATCTCAAGGGAGTAAAATCAAATTTAGGCTTAGGTGCCCATGAAGATTTAGCCTTATTTGAATCATCAAATCTTGTTGCTTCTCATTGTTTGGTTGTTAGTATAGCACTAGCCAAGTTGAAAATGGGCTCTTTGGGCTTAGATTCGTCAACAACACCATCATTGACCACATGCTTATTCTTATTCCAAGGCTCATTGTTGTATTTTTTATATCCATTACCATTTGTGGACTTTTCCTTTCTCAATGTGATCTCACCCTTTTTGACCAAAATATCCTCTTTTCGGAAATCACTTTCAATCATATCATTAAAGGTGCAAAAGACTTGCTTTCTAAGATCATAATATAACTCAGGTATGAGGTTATTAACAAACATTTCAATTTATTTTTTCTTTGGTAGTTTTCATGGGTACCTTGAGTTTAACTTTCTCTATATTTGCAACAATGTAACAAAAGGTTCACCTTGTTTTTGTTTGATGTTGCATAGGTCAAGCATTTTCACAGGGTGCTAAACATTATAAGAGAATTTTTGAATAAACCTTTGCACTAAGTCATCAAAGGAATTGAGTGGAGGTGTGATTTTTGTGAACCATTCCATAGCTTGGCCATTTAGACTCCTAGGAAAGAGTCTCATAAGATAAGTGTCATCATGCGTAAAGTCCACGCTCAAAGCATAAAATTGTCCAACAAGGTCATGTGGATCCCCATTTCCATCATACTTTTCATACTTAGGAATATCAACATCTCTCAAAAAAGGCATCATGTATAGAGTCTTTTCAAAAGGTAGAGCGTATATAGATTCCATATAAAATGATGACATAGGCTTCTCCTTTTCCCTTTTTACGTTTGACATTTCCTTTTTCAAATTTTATATTTCCTTGATGGAAACTTCCAAAGGTGAGGGTTCTCTTCTTTGAATCAATCCATCAACATAAAATTCATGAGGGAGTTTCAGCCCTTTAGAAGCCAAGTGCATGAAAAATTGATCACCATTTTGTTCCAATGCTTTTAACATTAGTCTTTGATAACAGTCGTCTTGTTGAAAGTTCAGGAGCTCTTCTTCAGTAATCTCATACTCCACATTGTTTCCATGTTGAGAGTTAGACCTAGAATGTGAATCTTGGAGGTGAATCAAATCCATTGTGTTGTGACCTTGGAGGAGATCTCAGAGGTGTATTATTTCCATGATCTCCAAGAAAATTGGAATTTAATTGTTGATCCAAATGAGTCGTTTGTTCCTCCATGTAATCCTTTCTCTCTAACTCCATTTGTCTTAACCTCCTATTGTGCTAAAAAAGGTCATTCAATCATTTTTCATGTTCTTCCCTAAACATGGTGAGAGATAAAATATTTTTAGATCTTGATGAGGCAAGAGGTGTCTCAAAGATATTATCAAAGGAACTTCCAAAAGGATCAAACCAAACTTTGGTACTATCTCCTTCTTTGTCAAAGGTAATTTGAGGTTCTTCATCTTGATGAGATAGAGGCATAGTAGGAAAAGGTAATTCATCAAAGCTAATTGGAGGTTGCTTTCCTTGGTCAATATGATATCTAGTTGTTACTAACATGGATGAGAATGTAAATAGATAACTAATATGACACAAGACCACTTGATGTCCACCATAGAAAAGCAAAGTGTTCACTTGTAGAAAAACATGAGAGATCAAGATGACTTATCACAAAGTACCCAAGCTGCGGGTAAGATCCTTGTGTACAACACTTGTGACTCGAGTCAAGAGAAAAAGTAAAATCCAAGAGAAAGATAACCAAGAGAGATAGAAAATTGAAAAAATATACTAATCAAGAATGTAACCAATGTATCTAGGTGATTCGGGTTATCCACTTGGATTGATCCATGCATAAATATTATGATACTTTTAGAGGTGATTCAGGTAGCTTCTATCTAAAAGTGTCTAGTAAGGATATTAGTTCATGATTATCCCTTGTAGTTCCGCAAGAAGAATTGAGGCCTTTCAACCCTAAAATAATCCAATCAACCCTAAAAGAATCCAAAATGTATAGTCTCGCAAGAAATATTGAGACCTCTCAGCCCTATACAAGTTGGAGGAACTCCCCTTATAGTCTTGTAAACAAGATTGAGACAAACAATGGTCCTACAAGTGCCTAGTGAAGTGTAGTCTTACTTAGCAAGATTGAGGTAACTAGGTCCTACACATGAAGAGGAATTAGAAGTATCTATAGCTAAGTATTCCCTCTCTTTATATTTAAGGAAGATTTTGATTATAGTGGGGTGGAGTATCTGGGTTCGCTTGTTCCCCACTTGGATCATTCCCAAAAGATTTCTCCCTTGGTAGGCCCTCTAAAGGTAAATGTAAGAAAAGTAAATGGATAGTGTTGTCAATCAGGATTGCACCTATAGCTGGATACAAAATCTCGCCATCCTATTAAAACATGGAAACATTCTCCTTGGTGGATGAGAGAACGAATCTCCAGATTCTAGGTCGGTTCCTATTGGATTTGGGATATCACCTAATATTGATCTTCTTGGTTTTGAGAAAAAGGGATAAGGATAACTGAAAATGAATACTAATTAAGAAGGCGATACACCAAAATGGATACAGATTTGTTAGAATTATAAATATCTACCTATAGGACATACATTACTGGATTCTACAATAACTTTCACTTCACAACACCTAGGATGATCAATAATTCACTATTAGGTTTTTGTGCCACTAATTGTAAAAATTCAACTAGAAAATAGGTAACTTCTGCAAATAATGATAAGCAAATAAGTTGACATCAATGGCAATACATTAACTAATTAATGTCTATCATCACATCTATAACTCGGTTGACCATCAACAAAATGAATTCAAACATGCAATCAGTTGTAGTTCATCAATCTCTACCTCTCTCTCTTATTTTCTTGTTGTCTCTCTCTCTCCCCCTCCCTCCTCCCCCCGCCTCTCTCTCTATATAGTTTTCTTCATCTTCCTCTCTCTTTATTTCTATCTCTAGTCATCTCTCCATATTTATTCTTCCAGCTCTTTATGTATCTCTATAGACTCTAACTTATTATATTTCCATATCTCTCCACCCCCACATCTGTCCTTCTCTACCTCTTTCTCTTTATCTCTATATCAGTTCCTATCTCTATCTTTACCATCCTATAACTCTCCCTCTCCCTCTCTATAGATTTATCTTTTCTATTTTTATCTATCCCTCCCGATTTAGAGGTTTTGTTTCAATTGTGTTTGAATCCTTGTAATTAGATGTATAGATGATTTCAAGCCATATATTCTCTATTGAGGCCTCCATTTCACAAAACAAATCATTTGTATGCAAAACATTGACCAATTTTTTCCCTAATTGACCTTCCATATCTCAATTTTTTTGTGCAATTGTTAGTTGATATCATCATGAAAAGTAAATTGTTGTGTAATATTATAGATTAGTCAAATGAGTTGATCATCTTAAACATTGGAACATAAGGGTTTATCTAAGGCACCAATGATCAAATAGTTGGCCATGTTGCCTATTTTAAACGGATACAAAATTATTGAATTAGAAAAGTACAATACAAATACAAGAAACATCAACCAACAAGTGGCCAAAAAGGGCCACAACTAACCCTAATATAATCCTTAGAAATATTATCAAAAGTTTGAGCACAATCCTAGGGAAAATCATCTTTTTTCGCAAATATTCCAACCAATCATCTTCTCAGAAGCCCACTTTTCCAAATATTATGTTGCCTTATTCTACTCTCTTGAAATATAGCAAAAATAAACCGACTCCAAAGAGGCTCTTAATCTACAAATTTGTCTACCCACTTTCACTAGATGCCATTCAACATCCTCCAAACTCTACCTATTTAGCATGTCCATCACAACTTGAGTGTCAAACACAAAAATAACCTTACTCTATCCAAGAGAACATCCTTGTTCAAGAGCATAAAGAACATTTAAAGGCTCCATAAAATTATTGGCATAATGTCCCTTAGAGGGGGGAAAAATCACATTTCCAAAACTATCCCTGCCAATACATCCAATTCCCAAATGTTCTGAATTTCCTTGAGAAGAACTATCGATATTAATTATAATAATTCCCAAGGGTGGATGAGAGCACTTACTAGCCTACTGATCCTTCTTTTTAACTTTTCAACATCTAAGTTGTTGGCTCTTCCTAGAAGGGGGATCTCTAACATCCCCACGACCACCCCCTCTCCCCAAAAAATTAAATTCTAAATAATAGGCACATTACAAGGATCCACATTTATAGAGAGATCACACATTGACGATAAAGTTTCCCAGCATATTAATAATTATGTCATACTTTCTGAGTTAATATCCTGTTATAAAAAAAATCCCCCAATTTCTCTATAATGAAAATTGCCAAATAATAAAGGTCCAATATCCCAAGCTACCTAGAGAAAGGAGGTTTTATCTTAGGTTATATCAAGTTTGTTCCATCAATTCATTATAGAATTGGCAAGAACAAAAGCATGCCTCCAAGATCCCCACCATAAATGAAAATTTTTGTGTAAAAGCACACTGGAAAAATAGGTGAGGATTACTATCCTCACTATTTTTCTCAAAACATACACTAGAGGTCCATGAAATTCCCTTTTCTAAAAATTCTCCCAAGTTAGACATATGTTTTGCATGACCAACCACAATAAAAAATTACACTTGGGCCAAGACATCGATTCCATATCTGCTTCCCCGAAGGAATGATCACCTTTCCATACGTCAATTTGTCCAACTCCAAGTAACCTGAGGCCACAGAAAATCTTCCCTTCGGGTCTGGGCCCAAGAAAGTAAATCTTGTCCCTTGAAAAAATTATACATTCTTCCTACTAAAACCTTAGAAAGATCCTCCCAAGCTCCATTGATCCTCCAAAGGGCCATTCATGCAACTCTATCCATCTAGCCACTTCCCCTTACCCCAAGTTCTAGAAAAATTTAAAATCCTCAACTCTGTTCTATCCAACTTCAATAAATTTATCACATGCATACTGTAACTAGAGAAATTTTGAGATAATTGGATGGATTCCATCCCAAGAGTCATGTCAGAACAAAGTTTTAGATCATTTATTACAAATTGAGAAGAGCATTTCTTAACAACCTTTTCTCTTCTTCTAAGAGTATTGTAGATCACAAAATATTTACTTGTCATGTTATATTGAGGAACATCCTTGCTACCCACTCCCCCAAAATACTTTATATTAAGGATTTTGGCCCAACCTTGATCCTAGTAGATACACAATCTCAAAAAATGATTACCAACTAGAACATGACCATTCATACCTACTTTATGTAAAAAAAATCCTCCATCATTTAACAACCTACAAACATAATCTCATTTAACTAGACTCAACTTTGAAGAAATAAAACTACCAATCAACAAAACTACCTAGAAAGGGAATCAAATTCATTAATAAAACTTACTAAAAACATTTGCACAAAACATTTATATATAGGGGAGACTAAACTATAGACTTCAAGAGGATCATTCTCCTAGTAGGTTAGAGCCATTTATAAGTCCAATGAGTCACCTTCTTGTGTATATTATCCAAAATATCTTGCCAAAACCCTATAGACAAAGGGAGATGTGACAAGGGAACCCCAAAATGAACAAAAGGAAGAGCTCAAATTTGGGATCTTAGAACCCTTGCAATCCTAAATTGAATAGCTAGTGGAGTATTAAAAAATTAGATGAATGACTTATTTTCATTAATATGTTGTTTAGAAGCCACCAAATAGATATCAAGAATTTTTTTAAAATTAGTAGCCTCAAGAATTTTGGTGATTCCCATCAAATTTGTGTCATCCACTAATTGAATATGAGAAGGAGGAAGACCACGACCCCAATTCTAACCCTAGACCAAACCTTTCCTTACTTGAGTTTTGATAAATTTTCCCAACCCTTATATTATTAAATAAACAAGTATGGGAAAGAGGATCACCTTTCCTTAAGCCTCTAAAAGCTACAAACAACTTCATAGATTCACTATTGATAGAAAAAACAAAAGATGAGGTATTAATACAACTCATAACCTAGTTAATCCACTCACCACCATAACCAAAGGATTCAAGAAATTTACAAAGAAAGCTCCATTTGGCCATGACATAAGATTTGACCATGTCCAATTTAATAAACATAGTCTTTTCCTTTGAATTTTCCATAGAATGTATAGCTTCTATCACTATAAAAATCTAAACAATGAATTTGTCTTCTAGCTATAAAACCACTCTACTCTTCAAAGATCAATTTAAGTAACCATGGATTAAGAATATCTACAATCAATTTTGTTATTATTTTGTAAACCATATTAACAAAGCAATAGTACAAAAGAAGTCAAAAGAGTTAGCTCCTTCCTTTTTAGGTATAAGAGAAAGGAAAGTAGCATTTATAGCTCCTAGCATTTTCTTGTTTCTATAAGATTCCCGCAACACCTCCAAGAGATCTAACTTGATTATCTCCCAAAATTCTTGATATAATCCTATAGGAAATCCATTCAAACTAGGAGCTTTACTTTTCTTCATTCCAAACACCATTTATTCAACTTCATCCAAAGAAATATGTCTATAAATATTCTCACTCATTTCAGTAGAAAAAAGAGTGATAATACAATCAAGCATTAGGCCTTCTTCCATATTGATGGGCGGAGAATTCTTAACAAACAAAGTCCTAATAATTTGGTATCCTTCAAAACAATCTCCTAATAGAGGAGAGAGGGACACCCTTAGTGGAAATCAAATAGGTGATAGTATAGACACCTAATATTGTCCTCACTTAATAAAATAAATATTTTATTTATTTAATAATTTAATTCCACCTTATTCTTGTCTTAATTGAAAAGTTATTATTATTTGTTTAATTGATTCATTTGTCTCTTCCTCCATTATTTAAATAAAAAATTATTATTTATTTTTCTAATTCATTAGCCTTTTCAATCTTATGACTTAATAAATTTGCATTTATTAAATTATTCATTCTCACTTCCTTCTCTAGTATTTATGAAATAGATGCCTTTATTTATGTTATAAATTCATTAATCATAATCTTTCTAATCCCACCAGTCATCTCCACTCACACAAATCAACTCAAATTTTAGGCCCGTGAGAAATGACAATTGTCTCTCCATTTGAATTTTTCACTCTCAACATGTCTAGATTCAATGCACATTGTGATGTATTATGAAAAGTCAATATCCTCTACCTACTAGTTAATCTCATCCCTTCATTTTCATTAACCTCCTAATCTCCTTTATTTTTATTATTTCCTAGCTAACCTCTAATCTTAGTCATTCATATCTTCACCTCTTAATCTCAACTCATAGATTTTACGAGGACTTATGTAAAAGAACATCTATCTTCCTCATTTGAATCTAATAAGAAATCCTAATGATAGTTTTATCCCTTATGCAATTTTATGATCCTTTTCTATTGTGATATTGCATACTTTTGATCTTTGAGAGCTATATATATCATCTCATCATCATTACCATTCTCATATCACCATTATCATATTGATATCATCATTATCTTATGTCAGTCAAC
Source organism: Thuja plicata (assembly GCA_018584345.1). Taxonomy (NCBI): domain Eukaryota; kingdom Viridiplantae; phylum Streptophyta; class Pinopsida; order Cupressales; family Cupressaceae; genus Thuja; species Thuja plicata. Next base: position 1,213,586 of record MU226246.1, read on the forward strand.
CATACTTTTTTTCTTTTAATGTCATCTTGTGCATGTGCTAAATGGTTAAGAGAAAATATCATTCCATACAATATTCTTGAAGGATAGGAGGATGATTTAATAAAGCATTTCATAAAGGATTTTGGGTATATTTGTGTTTACTTTTATAATTTCATTTTCATGAAGAAAAATTGCATTGATCTAATGGTTAAATTTGTGAATCCACGACTTATGGTTGGGCTTGATTAGGTTCATAAATAGGTTGTCCAATTTTCATCATTGTCAAATAACATTACCATGTCTCCTATATTTCACTGAGTTGTGAAAATAATTGTGTTTAGGTCACCTTCTTGACACAAATTAACTCATGTATTTTGCTTCCAATAAATCTCCTCTCGAAGATCCCATTCCTCCAACCCCTTCACTACAAAAAAATATTCTCTATATAGCTCCTCTAAAAGGCCTTGATCTCTGATTTGGCAAGTTATGTCATCCACCCAAGAGTGCACTTGAACCTCCATTGAGAATATGTTGCCAAAACACAACCTATTCCATATTTTAATTTTATGCTTGACGAATTAAAGTTGCTTGATAAATGAGTACATTGTAGTGGGAGATCTTTCCACCAACCTAGCATAAGGCCTTGAAGGGAATTATCTCAAAGCCAAATAAGATAAAACTTAAAGGAAGGACTTTTTAATACATGAAAGTGAGTAGGAGAAAATTTAATTGGCCAATGGTTAGATCCTTTTAAATCTAAAATATTAGAGCTAGTTACCTTATTATCACCCATCTAATAACAAGAGACCACAAATCTATATATTCTCTTTGCTATAGCATCCTCTCCATGTCTCCTATTGTTCAAAATAAACCATCCATTAGAAGGCTTAAAATCTATAACCCTTAAGAATTCAATATTATCCCTTAATATCCCCACAAAAAGATCAAAGTCTAGCATTGGAATTAAAATACCCTACAATGGTCTAGGGGAAAAAAGGATGAGTGATTGAAGATATCATATATGAGACCAAAGAACAAATTTTCCCATAAAGATTTGTTGGAGAACATACATAGTGAAAATAAGATTATCACTAGATTCACAACTTACAACAATCATAGAGATTAAACGCCTACTAAAAATCTATCAAACAAGCACAAGCTTGTGTGGGTCCCAAAGGCAAGCCATATCCCTTGCATTTTCTTGAGCCTTAATGCACTGACAACGACTCCAAGTCCAATTTTTGGGTATAATAGCATATACCATCAACTAATAAAGTAGATTCTTGAACATGCACTATATTACCTGAGAATCATAAATGACCAACTCTTGAATAACCATTTGTCTAGGGACGCTATTCAAACCCCTTACATTCTAAGGTAGTAAAATCATTTTTGAGGAGAGAATGAGAAATTTCTCACCAATTAACTTTACCTTTTCTTGATCTTTCTTCCTACCCTTTTTTGTTGGAAGCTTTTCAAGAGAAACCTTTTTAATGGCTTTTCATTATAGTCCTAATATCGTTTGGGTTCCCTTACTTTTACTACTATCTAGAGAATATTTCTCCACATTAATCACTAAGATAGAAAGACCTAAAAAAGTGTTTACTTCTTTACTTTCATTTCCTTTGAGAACACCTTTAGTCAAAAAAGGAATATTTATATCCATTTGGGCTTCAAGATTTGTACCCAGAGCACAGGCATGAGGATTAATATTATTATCAACATTTATTTGATATGTTCCCTAGGCGGCCAAACCAATAGGCATACTTTCTAGAGTATCATCAAATGGTTCCAAATCCTCTAATGCATCAAACATATTGAACAAATCATCATTTTGTCAGAGATATTGCTTTCAGGTAATGTGTTTCTCCCTAATAACATGGAAGAACATCCCAAAATAAGAATATAAAAGAATTCAACACAATTATAATAATTCATTGATGATCTTAAAAGAAGCACTTGTTATCTATATGAAAAGTGGGCATAATAACTAGTCAAAGAATGTTTTGGGAAGAATGTGCTGAAATTTTTTTCATGGAGAATAAATTGAGCTAGATGGTACTATCATAAGGAATTAGCTAAACTTTTATATCAAATATATTTAATGGGAAAATAAGCTTGAAGGGAAAAGTCTTCTCTCAATTAAAAAATGTGTAAAGTGTTTGTGTGTCAAGTGGGTTATATTGGGTTAAGTTTAACAAGAATTAGAATTAAAATATTCACATAAACTTTCATTTACTTAACATATAAAAAAATGATTGAATTGTAATTGGGTAAATTTAATTAATTTCCATGGCTAAGTTATGAGGCATTATATCTTCACCAAATCCCTAACAATATAAAATATTGATAGTCAATTATAAGTGCAAAGCATGGGTTACTTTCACCCATCTTCCTTAAAAACACACAATTGGTGTTTATGTGCTAGTTATTACCACCGACATAATAAAGATAATTACCATGAATGTAATGACAATTTAAATCTTGAGAAATAATAAATGATTCGAAGGATAGAAAAATATGCCTTCACTTATTCAAGATAGCTACATGATTGGGATTTAATTAGGTATCATGCAAGACAAATATGGTTTACAAGGATTTACATACTTTGGAAGTGTAAGTGTGTGTGTGTGTGTGTGTGTGTGTGTGTGTGTGAGAGTGAGAGAGAGAGAGAGAGAGAGAGAGAGAGAGAGAGAGAGAGAGAGAGAGAGAGAGAGAGAGAGAGAGAGAGAGAGAGAGAGAGAGAGAG
>MU226246.1:1219803-1265403 GCA_018584345.1 Thuja plicata
CACACACACTTGGAGGCTATCTCAAGCATATTTCAGCTATGCATTAGAAAACCAAATCATACCCAAATCACCAGTACATACATTGACTAGCTTAAGCATGCATCACATATACACAATGTGACTACCTCAAGCACCCAATTCATACACAATGAGAATAACTTGAGAGCCTCACAAGTACACAAATTGATTATCTACTCGATACTCAATAATCTAATGCATATGCATAATGCAGATATCTTAAAAACCTTACAAATACACATAGTGAATAGCTAGGAAAAAGAAAGTAGTTGGAACCTTACTACAAGTCTTGTTTCTTTCTTTTGGTTCACCAACACATAAGTTTGTAAATATAATCCATTCAAAATAAATAATGTTTGAGCATATCATATTACATTGTGGGTTCAGTCCTTTGTCCCAATCCATCCTTACCTTGGTGTAAATCAATCCTCTCATACTACTTATTTTCATCACCATGAGTGCACAAGTATGATGAAATGCACAATAATTAATACCATTTTTATACAAGTACGTAATAATTGACTCACACGTGCACTGACCAATTAGATGAATTGGATTTAATAACACTTTATCCATCTTCCTATGAATTAGTTCACTAATACTTACCCTTTAAGTGCATCCTAGTTAGAAGATAAATGTTGGTGTTGTTGATTAACTGATGAATATCTGATAGAGATGATGAAGACCAAGTGATATTGAGTATCATGATTCTAGAAATGGTTAAATCAGTTGTTATTTTGTCATTGATGTCAAGCAATTGATTAATTGATTTTTATTATGTTACCATATCTTAAGAGGAGAAGTTAAATGGGTGACAAATACAAATCAAATAATGATGAAGTAATGATGATATAGTTGTTTTCTAGTATATATTTGATGCTATCAAATTGATACATTTGATTGATCAAGTCGGGAAGTACAATGAATTAAATTATGACTGAAAGAGTTACTTTACTGAGCTAGACTGAGTTATTCAGTAGAATGTTATGTGAGTCGGTTACAGTTACCGAGCACCGAAGATGAGTTAGACACCGAGCAGTGAAAGAAGTCAGTTATTGAGTTGCAAAGAAACTTTTACCGAGTATAGTATATTGATATTAAATGATGATAAAATCGAATTTAAAGTGAAGCAATAATGAACTAGATGAGGAAATGAATTAAATGAAGTTTGTTACAAGATCTACGAATAGGAAAATTCAATGAGAAGATCTAAGGAGAAGATCAAACGGTTAAACAAAATTATGAAAGTTCCAAGAAAAGTTACAAGTTCCGAGGTAAAAGTGAAATGGTTTACCGAGTTGAGATATATGAAGAAGATGATCGAATGACTGATCACAAAGGAAGGAAGATCAAATAAAGGAGATTAAGAGGCAAAAGTATGTCTATATAAGGAATGAGAATTACACAGAGTGTAAGGTTGTTGGCGAATTGAATAGAGAAGAGGGAGAAGATGAAGAACAACATTTACTGAGAAGAATAGAGAAAGATAGATTGAAGAATCTACAGTTTGAGAAAGAGATAAATGGAGTATGTGATGGTAATATTCAATTGAGCATAAAGGATCTGATATAAGAAAAGGTAGTTGCTATATTTACAGATCAAAGTTTATTGTTTCTTATTAATATTTGTAATAGAGAAATCTCTTAACTGAGTGGATTTAACCATCCTATTTGTTAAACCTAGACTTAGGTGACATTCCAAAAGAGTGTTTAAAGACTTCTAACAAGGTCATTCCTAACAGGATAATGATCTTAACAGATCTGAGGTAAATCTCATAATAGGGTCACATTTAGAAAATGTGTTTGTAATCTTTAACAGGATAAGTTCTTAACTGAGCGTACTTTAGAAGGGTACATTTTTATTATGGGTTACGATTCCCACAGATGGTTTTCCCAAATTGGGTTTCCTTGTTAAATCATGTGTCAACCAAGTTATATCTTATCTTTACATGGTTAATCTGATGTTGCTAAGTTTGAAAGATTTATTTACATATATTAGATGTATTGTTTCTTATGTTATTAAGTTATTTGGTGAATTCATTATTTACTGTATTTAGTATTACCGAGTGCATCAATGAGTTAAGTTTAAAGAGTTTAGGTTTTGATTTGTCTAATTCACCCCCCTCTGAGTGGGACCAATAGGTGCATTCCATAGTACATTATGAGTCCCATTATTTTTACCAATTATCTATACTAATTGTGATGATAGCAAATAATCTCTTACCACTTACATTCATCATTAAATAAGGTGTAGGGATAAAAATGCACATTACATAAGACTATTAATAAGATCTTCATAACTTGTAGAACCTTTTGAGTTAGTGGATTTTGACATCTATTGCCTCCACGCCACTAGAAAAAATTGGTCTAACATAATATGGAGTAGCTATTACGATTTATCACTTACATGGTAATGATAGTCGTATCATTCCATACATAGTTCTTGAAATATACTTCCTTTGTTCTATTGGTAAAAAATTGACTATACATATGATATAACACTTATCTCCTAACAACCATCACTTGCATGTTATTGGTTACAATTGGCTATGGTGTGCACTTATAACATATCATGAATATCTTAGTATCTTTCACCCTCACACTACTAGTGAAAAATAATTGTGTGCAAGGAAATGAGATTCAACCACAATGTATTAAGCTATTTAAAACACTCAAAATTACCAAACCAAACAACATATCAAGATTAGACAAAATAAAACTACAAATAAATACAAAATACAAACCAAAGTAGCAATGTGTAGTCTTCTTGATGAAATAACTTTTCCAAGATTGTGAGATTGTATTTTTGCTGATGATTTTGACCACATAAAAATATGAGTGCTCCAAGATTTCTCAGGCTTGGAAAATCATAGTGATGAGAGCTCTAAGTTCTTCAAAAGTCTCAAGATTGGACAAGGATGGAGAGTGAAATTGCATAAAATGAACTTGCATGATGAATGTGTTGCATGAATGAGAAAAGTGAGAGATATTTTAATTAAGTGAGGGGAGAATAGAATGGGGGCTAGGACACAAGGATAAATATCAAGAGTGGATGATTCTTAGAGTTCTCACAATCCATGAGAGGTTGGCACTTGTCAACCTAGGAGAGCTTGAGTGGAAATTGGGGGTTGGGAGAAGTGATGGGTAGAGTGTTAGGAAGATTTTTAATGAAGGTGTTTCTTTTCTTTGCACTCCAAAGGAAATGTGGAAGAGGGATAAGGAATTTCAAATTCCTTTTGCAGAGATCAAGGTGTAAGAAACCCATGTGGGTCCTTAGCCAAAATGATTGGCATTTAAGGTTGAGATGGCCAAGAGGTTTTGGGGAAGGATTCAATTTAAGGTATAAGTTGACTTGGGTTCCTAATTTTTATAATTAGGGGTGGACACACGATTAGGGAAGAGGATTAGGCTTAATAGAGGAGAATTAGAGGAAAATGGGAAAAGTAGGAGGATGTGATGGGAGGAGAGTGAGTGAGTGAAGGAATTAAGAAATCCTTTTAATTCTAAGTGGGAGGAATGAGATTATATTAAGTAAACAAGGGAATTTACTTAAATTAATGAGGAGATGATTAAAGTGCAAGTGAGACTTTTAGGAAAGTGCAAGTGGATAAGGGTAAATAGATTTTGAATTAATTTTATTTCAAAAATGGAAGAAAGGGGAAAGGAAAATTCAATTAAATAAATATATGAGTTTATTTAATTAAATGGGTTGACAAACTATAGACAAATTAAATAAATTAATTTTGTCTATAACTATAGAAGAAAGGGGATATTAATTAAATAAATAAATTATTTAATTAATGTTACGACCCTAGAAGAAGGATTGTTATGATTAATTTGATTAAATATTTAATCATAAAATTTAGGTAATATATAAAATAAATAATCTAAAAGATAGGATGAATAACACTCGACATCCATCACCTGCATGATATTGATGATGACCGACTATCCACACTTGCATTAGACTTGGTTTTGATAGGTGGGACCAAGGACACATAATCCACACAATATAAGGATTCATAAATAATAGTAAATTTAACATAGACACATTTCATATAAGTGATCTATGAGCCTATATGTTGGGTTCTATAAGTCTTGAGGTAAAAATATTAACACAATTATCACATTGAGTCCATGTTAGTTGACCTATATCCAAAAACCTATAAATAAGCACATGCCCATTTATAAAGTAATAAATTGCATATTCACTTTATTTAGTTGCTACTTATGGTGTCACACATTTATTAGATATAATTTTACTCACAATAGTAATATCATATAAATTTATTCTACTTCTAAGTACCTAACATTATTGTAGATTACCAATATTAAAGCTTAGAGTAAAATTTCACTATCTATAGATATAAAGTAAAATACCCAAATATATTTAATAATTATTAATTTCCCATAGTTTAAAAAAGTGGTCACAAGGAACTCGATCCTAAACTTATCACAAAATCCTGTACATATTTAAAGCACTAGACTATCCACACTTGATAAGAATTGTTCACACCATGAAATCATAATCAATTAACTCAACACAGTTATTAAATATAATTGAATAGGTTTCCATAGTTCTTATTCATAACCATATCTCACTAGGTCTTGTGAGGTTAACTTATACTCTTATATTTGTCAATGATCCAAGAAACAAGGCCATAGATGTTTGATAAAAAGTTTGACTATTTTATTTGATGTAATATTTGAGGCATTCTCTTGCATTCACATTGAGACAAATCATGATGGAAGTGACTCTAAAATTTCATCCAATATTCCAAATATCACAAACTTCATAGTAGATAGGCTTGGTGATGTAAAGATTACTTTCATTGGCTCAAACCTATACAATAATGAATATTTTTTGAAAGATGACCTCACAACTAGTTAATGCAAATTTATCCTCAAGGTAAATAATACTCAAAAGGAAAAAATACTCAAGATTAAAAACAACCCCAAATTTGGAGTTATTTCCTAAATCCTCCCCTATGGACATGGGGCATAAGGGCGTCCTTCATGAAATAATTGCCTTGATATACATACTTCCAAATGAGACAAAGTCTCATGGAGTTCTCATAGGATTTTAGCTATTAGGATGAGAATTTGTATCTATATAGATATTAGACACAACCATTTTGTCATTGACGTCAAGAATATTTAAGCCTCTAAATTTCTCAACCTTAGTAGATATTTTTACCAAATAAACCAAGGATGGGATTAAAAAAGGAATACCATGTAAGTAAAATATAATAAATATATATGATCTTAGTCTAATAAATTAGTTCAATGTGCAAATATAGACATTTCTAGGAAGGTCTTTGAAATACCTTTCTAGACAACGAACCAAATTACCAACCGTCTTATTCTTAGTTGAGTATTAAACTATCACCTATCATAATGACCCACCTTGGGAAATAGGTATACATAAGGACAAAATATTTAGATCAAATCCCTACATTAAAATTATGCATAGTAGAATAACAAATATAAATTAAATCTAGCCACATCTTAGCCTAGAGTAGAAGTATTCACAATACTGTCACAATGAAATAATAAACTTATTAGTCAATGACTATACAATAAACCTTAATCTACATCTCGGTTAATATTTTTACAAACATTATAATCTTGATACATTAGAAAGGAAAGAATAAATCAATAACCCCAACAAACCAACTAAATGAATCATTTTTACATGATAGATAGATAGATAAAAAATTTAACATCTACGAGGCTAAACATAGCCTATGGGACAACAATGCAACATTAGCCGACTTCAATAGCTTGGTTATTTTCTTGTGCAAGTTGATGATGAGCACCCTTAACTTCTCAATGTACTCCTCACTGAATAGGTTATGCAAAGAGCTATCAAATAAAGATAAAATGATAAATTTTGGTCACAATCTAATAAGTTAATTTTAGACCTTGTCTACAATAGTCAGTTTCCATGACCCTTAACATCTTATTTGGTCATAGTTTCCTTCCCAAGAAACTATCATGTATTATCCTTAGCACCCATACCATAGAATCCATTGAAGGATGAATAACACCTGACATCCATTACCCATCACCTACATGATACTGATGATGACCAACTATCCACACTTGCATTAGATTGGTTTTGATAGGTGGGACCAAGGATGCATAATCCACACAATATAAGGATTCATAAATAATAGTCAATTTGACACAGACACATTTCATATAAGTGATCTATGAGCCTATATGTTGGGTTCTATAAGTCTTGAGGTCAAATTATTAACACATAATTATCACATTGAGTCCATGTTAGTTGACCTATATCCAAAAACCTATAAATAAGCACATGCCCATTTATAAAGTAATCAATTGCATATTCACTTCATTTAGTTGCTACTTATGGTATCACATATTTATTAGATATAATTTAACTCACAATAGTAATATCATATCAATTTACTCTACTTCTGAGTACCTAACATTATTGTAGAATACCAATATTAAAGCTTAGAATACAAATTTCATTGTCTATAGGTATAAAGTAAAATACCAAAATATATTTAATAATTATTAATTTCTCATAGCTGGAAAAAGTGGTCACACGGAACTCAATCCTAAAATTATCACAAAAATAAGTTAACTTATACCCTCTTACATTAGAAAGAAAAGAATAAATCAATAACCCCAACTAGCCAACTAAATGAATCATTTTTACATGATAGATAGATAGATAGAATTTTAACGTCCATGAGGCTAAACATAGCCTATGGGATAGAAAGTCAACCTAAGCCGACTTCAATAGCTCGGTTCTTTTCTTGTGGAAGTTGATGATGAGCACCCCTAACTTATCAATGTACTCCTCACTAAATAATTTATGCCAAGATCTATCAATTAAAGATAAAAGAATAAATTTTGGTCACAATCTAATAAGTTAATTTTAGACCTTGGCTACAATAGCCAGTTTCCATGACCCTTAACATCTTATTTGGTCATAGTTTCCTTCCCAAGAAACCATCATGGATTATCCTTAGCACCCGTACCATAGAATCCATTGAAGGAAATCTAAAAATACTTGCCATCATGACACGTGTCTTGTTCAGTCATGGTATTTCAAAAGTAAAAGCAGTACCCGCCATTTCATGACTTTTTTCCACTTGTCCATTTCAAATGAATGAATGAAGGAATTTTAATAATGTTCACGAGACCAGTGGCCTAAGGGACCAAGAAAGAACCAATTAAACTATTTGTTGAAGTTTCTCCAAGTAGACCCTTCTATTGTGGATCCTCATTAGGAAAGTGATCATTTTGTGTAAGTTTGCTTCTTCAAAAAGCTCATTCAAACTGTTCACCTGTAAGTTGTCTTCATAATGACTGTGAATGTCCTCATAAGCAGCACACTCCTTGATAAAATGCAACTCTGTTTCAACCACCCCTATACTGCAAAAATTACAAGTTCTTTCTTCCCACATTTCTTTGGGAACTTTCTGTTAGAGTAATTAGGTAGTTTCTTTACTCTTCTTTCTCTTAAGCTTTCTCGTAGGTGCATATAATTAATGTGTTATATTAATTATTTTGTACACTCTAGTTTTTTCCTTTTTTAGGGTTTCATTCACCTTTAAGGTTGAATGCTTGTAATTATTTTGTCATGCTCTGAATACATTTTCAGCTCTCACTTTTTGAGCACAGAAGGGTTTCTGTTTTTTTTGTCTTTTGCTTCATTCTTTGTAACAGGTATTTTGCATGTAGATTGGTCTTGGAAGTCGAAGTTGTATATCTCAATTTCTACATGGTATCAGAGCCACACTGCTGCTGCCTGGTTTGAAAGTTTTTGAAGCCGCGATTCGAAGACAACAACCACAGTTTCTCTGGGGTTTTTCTGCCACTTTGAAGGAGGTGCTATTTTCTGGAGCCATTTGAGAAAAAAAAGACTCTACCATTGTGTTCAGAAGGCCTGGGAGAGTCGAAATACCTATAAACTTTGCTAGTTTTGGTCACAGTGACCCCAGAAGAAAAGAATTTACCTCCTAGGCCGTACGACTCAAAAAATTAAAAAAAACAATTTTTTAAATTATTTTTGGCTCTGTTGGAGTGCCCCACCACTGCGCCACCCTAGCACCACCCTAAAACCACCCGCACGCTACCCCCGGCCCGCGCACCACCCTCCGGCCACCGCGCCGCCACCGGGACCCGCCGCCACCGCCGCCCCGCCCGGCCACCTCCGCTGCCCAGCCCGGCCGCCACCTCCATCGGTGTCACTGCCCACCGGCCACCTCTGCTAGCCGGATGTCCTGTGACGGCCATACGATCGTCAAAATTATTCCCGGGACTATTTTTTTCCAGGGAGCTTGTCTTTTGGGGGTACCTGTGCCTTTTTGGCCCTACAGGGCTCATACAGACTCAGATTTTCAACTTCTATATATCGTCAGAAAGATCTTTCCGAGCCCGTCGCTCTCATCTAGGTTTCATTTCCTAATTTTTCCATTTTATTTTCAGATTTTTTAGTCAAAGATGCACCTTCTTTTGTGCTCCTATTCTGCTTCTAAAACTCAGGTTTTTCACTTGTTCTTTGTAATTTTTGCTTCATTTTGTGGTGTACGGGAGTTAGTTTGATAGTGTGTGGGGGGTGCATATTTATTTCTATATTTTCAATTTAGAGAGACCCTTCTTCTTCTTCTGTCTTATTCTCTCAATGTCAGACACATCCATTGTCATTCTGACTCCACATAACTACCACACATAGAAGCCACAAATGACCAGAATCCTCATGTCACGAGGTTTATGGTCCTACCTAGATGCAGCTCAGCCTGTTCTATCGAGGCCTTATGAGGCTCTTATGCACATAAATAGGATGGATGAGGCAATGGGCCTCATTGCCCTAAACATTTCAGATGGGTTGTTGTTCCACCTGGATGGTCTGACCACACCCAGGGATATGTGGGACAAGTTTTCCACCTTGTTTGGCACAATGAATCAGTTCAAGGTCCTCCAGATAGATGCAAAGTTCACCTCCTTGGTACCTGAATCATTCACCAGCATTGAGGACTTCATGATGAAGTTCAAGTCTCTTCAATCTATTTTATAGGTTTCTAGAAAGACGAAGTTAGATGATGAGTGTATCTTCCTAATACTCTCAAAGCTTCATGGCCCTTATCAAATTTTCACTTCCACCTTCTACTCCAGTATGGATGCACTGGGTGCACGTCATGTTATGCCCTCTTTTGAGACCTTCTATGACAGGTTAACTTGTGAGTAGTCCAAGCTCAGTCAGATGGATTCTCTTACAGGTTCACATTCACAGACATTTCTTGGCAAGTCATCTCAGGATACACAGAAGCTGAAGCCGAAGCAGATATCTGATTCCTCTTCTCAGCACTCTATTGGCCCACCATCTTCTTCTAAGAAGGAGAAACAGAAGAATGAGAACCCTACCTGTTCCTATTGTCAGAAGGGGCCCCATGATGAGTCACATTGTTTTCAGAAGAGATTTGATGGCTATGAGAAATAGATTTCAGATTTGCAAGCTCTCCTTCAGAAGAGCACTATTTCCTCTCCATCCTCTTCCACCTCACAGGGGTCTGCTTTTCAGTCTTCTACCTCATCTTCGACATCTGGACAGGATTTTGGATAGAGTCATGCATTATGGGCTTCTGTTGCATCCCCTTCACAGGTCCCTTGGATACTGGATTCAGGTGCTTCTCACCATATGACATCTTCTCCAGAGATCTTCTCTTCTATTGAGGCTTCTCCTATTCCCCACATTCTCATGGGAATAACACTGTTATGCCAGTCTACAGGAAAAGTTTTGTATGCAATTAGGATGGCACATTCAATGATGTATTGTATGTTCCCTCTCTGTCTGTAAACCTTCTCTCGATTTACTAGATTACACACAGTGGATCAGGGAAGACAGTTGCGTTCACGCCAGATTCAGTCTTCACTTGGGATAGTAAGATAGGTGGCATTGTTTCTATAGGGATAGTTGATCATTCCACCCATCTCTACACCTTCACACATTTTGGTCCACCATCTCCATTATTGGAGCTCAACTCTCCTCTTCCGTGAGAGCATCATGTGGTGCAGTCAGGTCACTTGAACCTCTGTGTTGTTCCTAAGACTCCTGTTGTGACTACCACACCACATCTTGTTGAGGTTTCTTCTCTTCAATAGGACTCTTCTTTAGCACTGCCAGAACCTCCAGCTCCATTTATCGAGCCACCAGGTGTAGTTGTTGAGGATTCTACAGAGGACACTCATCTCCTCTCTCATGATAGTGTCAGCACACCTGTCATACCACTTGCATTGAGGATCCAATTTTAGGATCCTCGTGTCTACTCCTTTGAGCATCAGCTCAGCCTTCCGGTGACACACCATCTTTCGAGATTACCTCTTCACTGCTCACTGTATTTCACTCCTTTGCATTGGAGTCACAGTGGTTTGTTCATTGATCCAGGGGTTCTTTCATTCTGGGGGGGCTTTGGAGCCTCGACCCTGTCTCATGGGGGGGGTTGGTAGCACACATTATACTCATGGCTTTGAGAGAGTCTCTTGAAGTCATTCTTTATCTTTTTCTTGCTTTTATATCTCTTTTTGGAGAGGAGTTTTTCCCACTGGGTTTTCTCCTTTGTCTCCGATTTACAGAGATTTCCTTGTATTGGGTACCTAATCAGGCCTTGTTGCCAGGACTCATTTCTTGCTTTCATAGCTGTGCTAGGTTAGCTTACCTCCTGAGCTTCGCTTAAGGGGGGGTGTTAGAGTAATTAGGTAGTTTCTTTACTCTTCTTTCTCTTAAGCTTTCTCGTAGGTGCATATAATTAATATGTTATATTAATTATTCTATACACTCTAGTTTTTTCCTTTTTTTAGGGTTTCATTCATCTTTAAGGTTGAATGCTTGTAATTATTTTTTCATGCTCTGAATACATTTTCAGCTCTCACTTTTTGAGAACAGAAGGGTTTCTGCCTTTTTTGCCTTTTGCTTCATTCTTTGTAACAGGTATTTTGCATGCAGATTGGTCTTGGAAGTCGAAGCTGTATTTCTCAGTTTCTACACTTTCCATCTACTAGTTTCGCACCATAAATGGTGAGATCTAGTCCTTAGTTGAGCAATCAGAATCTTTTCATTGCCTTTAATTGTGGAACCTAAGTACTCCTTATCACCATGGTCCCACTTGGGGTTAAATTATTTGACACAATGGGCTTTTTTTCTGCCTTCATATTTTGTCCACATGGCAGTTTTGAATTTCTCTAACACCCACTTTTTTATGTTAATATTAGTGTCTGGGCACTCATGGGGGTTTATGTTCCACTTTTTTAACCACTTTCTATTTTTTTTCTTCCAATTCTTTTTCCTCCGTTCTAAATCCTCCGCCACTACTATCCTAGGATAGCGGTGCACACCCATATTACCCACTTTTTTAAGTAGCATAGCATGCAAATAATTGTTCAGGCTTCAATCGGAAACATACTAGCCTTTGCCAAGAGGATCTCATAAGGAACTGTAGACTTGACCTTGATGTTACTAGTGATAAGATTCTTTTGGATTCTTTCTATCTACCGCCATTTGTGATTTGACATGTTACTCCCCCAAACCTCACACCCATAGAAATAACCGGAACCACCAAGAGACCAAAGAGATTCTTCCTAGTCTTCCAATCCCACAACTCAGCTTTCTTGCATCTATTTTGAAGGAGGTAAGAGGATTTCCAACCCCCCTGTATTCTTTTTGATCTCCATGTCTCCCAACTTAACCTATAGTTGAAATAAAATCCCAGGTACTTGTACTCTTCCACAATCTCTAAAGGGCTTCCCTAAAAAATTAAAGTATGCTACTGCTTTTTCTTCTTCAAAGAAAAGATCATGAGATTAGTCTTAGAGGCATTAACTTTCATTCCCACCTCTTGGAAAAAATTCTCCAAATTTTTCAAATGCTCTCTCAATCCTTCGGCGGACTTTGCAATAAGAATAAGGTCATCTGCATACAAAAGAAACCTCACCACATAACCCGCCAAATGAATGCCATCCCCATTGGCCTTGTTTAACCGCCAAAATAAATCCTGAGGAAATATTTCCCATTAGGTAAAACACTGACATGCAAAGGAAAAATATATATAAAAGAGAGCTCGCTAACACCCCAAATTGGAAAGGGGTTGAACAATGAAACAACTAGCACCTGACCACTGTCAGCATCAACTTTGGAAAGTTTCTGTGACAACACACTTTTTGCCTTACCTCCAAGGGAGAAGTCTATGTAAACATTAGTGGTTTACCTAAAAAATATGTATATCTACACATCTATAGACAATGAGCAAGTTTAGTAGTGGAAAGTTTTTATGTATCCCAGGAATCTTTTCAGCCCACCACGTCATTATTTATTGTTATAGGATGTATATCATGGAATATGTAATATGTAGCTTGATTTCTATCCTTTTCATGTTTACCCTTAATAAAGCATGGAGATTATGCATATGTTCCTTTCTTATTTTGTTAATGAGAGTTTTTTCAGTTGATTTCTTCTATATCAACTCTAATTTATTTATGTTTGTCTTTTTCACTTTCCACTATCCTTAAAGCTTAATGAACCATGCAAATTTTTTGCTCTTTCATTTTTCTCTAATGTGGGTGTCAAACTATACCATCCATGTCTTGCATTCATTCTCTGTAAATTATTCGGGTGTGTGTACTCATATTTGCCCTTTGTCAGAAGTATTTTTGTTTGGGATAAAGTTGCATTCTAGAGTGTCTCTTATTTGGGTTCCATACAGGAATAGTTTTTTTTGTACTGTGGTCTTTTTTATGTGATTTTAACACTTGTAAGGGACCCTCTTCTTTTATTTATATCCTTGTTTCCTCACCATTCTCATCCCCAAAAGCACTACCCTTGAAATGAAATTTTCTAAGGTTGTGCTAAGGTTTTTCTATAAACTCGTGAAGTGTTGAAAAGGTTTTGATGCATTTACTCCATAGTGTATATTTTTACTTTCAAATTGCTTCTTCTCACTTTTGTCTATTGAAGAAAAAAGAACCAACTTATAAAATCCCAAAGGTTGGTTTGCAAGTCACACCAGGTGACACTTCTGCAAAGCTTCTTGACTGACATTTTTTAGGTATGAGCCTCTTAGGGATCAACATTAATCTTACATAACTATCAACTTGACTCAAAAGAAGCAACATATCTCTTGATATTAATTTTTAAAACTATCAATGAATCCAATAAGTAATTGATCTTAGAACCATCATTGGTCATATCCACATGTTTATTATAATGAATGAGAAAATTCATGTATATGCACAAACATACCTCATGCCAAGAATCTCGACACACACACACACACACACACACACACACACACACACACACACTTCATTGGAATCCCTTGATCATTCCTCTATTTCACAAGTCATTACCAATTTTTCTATAATTTATCACAATAATAATTTATCATAAAGCTAGTAGATACATCCCATGATTATTACATTAAATAGTAGGGTGTTAATAAACTTACTTATTATGTTGATTAATTAAGCTTAGAATAAGAATGTGATAACAATTTGAAGACATTATTTTGGAATTAGTATATGCAAAGGGAAAATATTTTATGAAGCATTGGTAACACCTACACCAAAAGATAGACTTTCAGTACAAACCGAAAGTACAGATAACAAAGGTCACTGAAAGTGTTAAGAGCAGAGAAACTTGACAAGACAGATCACAAGACAAACCTGACGCAGTTTACATAGTTCAACCAAAAAATGTTGAAGTGTAAACTGATAGGGAAGAAAAGAAGAGGAACCCGACAGAGCAAGGGAACTGATGGATAGTTCAACGAAGGAACACTGATAGACTGGTAACAGAGAAACCTGAGCATCAGATACCGAAAGTCAATTAAATCCCCCAAAAAGTGGATCTGACTTCCACGCCAGATAAAACACTTATGTTTTATATTTAGCATTTTGATTTGATTTAAAACCATTTCTTGAGGGACAAGCAATGTAATTGTAATTGTTTTAATTAGTCTAACTGATTGAAAACATGCAAACTAGGAGATCAAGGTCAAGTTGTAAACCTTTGATCATAGAGTTATCTTTGTAATACGTGAAACTAAAATAGGTCAATCTATTGCATAAATAGATGTGTAATCATTCATTTCACATATGATGTGAGGATGATAGTAGCCACAGAGCACATTTATGGTTTAGACTAAGAGTTTCAAGCAAGAACAACAAAAGAAGAATTAGGTTATCAAGAACCAGATTCAAGGCTACCGAGAAACAAAGGTATTGATCAATCACATTAGGTGATACATTATACTTGTAATCTTTAATGGATCTATAATCAGCAATGGTAGATTGCATACACTCACGTCACTGAATATTTTTGTCTACATTCTAACAAGTGTAGCAAATAGAAGAAATCCTTTCAAGAAAGGTGGATTTAACAATCCTTTATAAATATCTTAACCGAGTGCACACTAAACAGTGTTTCTAAAGCTCTTAACATGGTAGACCTTAACCAGTCTCCACATAATACTCCTAATAGGGCAGATCATCAGAAGTGATCAAATTGTAAGCCTTAACCAGCCCCTTCCATTCTGTAAATAGTGAAGCTTTGTGGGTTTCATCCCCACCGTAGTTTTTACCTTCTAACAAGGGTTATCTATGTTACCAAATCTTGTGTCATGTATCTATACATTTCATGAATGTTTCTATGAATTTTTTACATGCTAATTAGTTTATGACTTGATGTTACATACACCAAGATAGAATAGAAGATATGAATGGTAATACAATGTATTGATCATAAAAGGATAATGGTTAATTGATAAAAGTTTTGAGGGTACTGACTTACCCCTCCCCTCTCACTACACCATTCCATTATTTCCAACAATTGGTATCAGAGCTAGATCTCTTATTTGGAAAAGTTTAAAGACTTAAGAGAAAAGATCATACTGAGAATCGGAAATTAGAGATACAGATCTTCTATGAAAAATATAAAGAAGCTAGAATCAAGATGAGACAATTGCTAGAAGAATGAAAGATTATGGCATCTCACTGTAATGAAACAAGACTACCATGAAGAGGAGATACCTGATCTATTTGATTCTTCAGGATCTAAAAATAGCAAAGCATCAGACACATTTGAAGAAAGCATCACAGGTCTAATTGAAATCAATCAAGATCTGGCTAGACAAGTGAAATATCTGCAAATCAGTCAAGAGACACAGATGGTAAGAATTATTGATGTCATGAACAATGCTATACAAGCTAAGCAAGAAAGAACACTAGCTATTGATGACATTAGGAAGATTACTGAAAAGCTACAAGAGAAAGAGTTAGAAATACAAAGACTTACAGAACATCATCATGAGATCACCAATCAGATTATTCTTATGAGTCAGGAGGCAAACCAAATGAACATAGAACTCATTGAAAGAATAGAATCTATCAGTGAGCTAAGAGAAGAAAATGAAAAACTGAAGCATGGGGTGAGAATTCAGAAACAACATAATGACATGATCAAGAGAGATGAAGAAAGCACCAAAAGGATGGATGAATTTCGGGATGGACAAAGAAGATTCAACAACAATATCAGACTCGGGTATACCGAGAATGAAGAATCAACATACCAAGCCGATCCAAAGAATGTCTACACAAATCCAATACCAAGAAAGCAGTCATGCAATCACTATGGAAAACCAGGCCACACATCAAATGTTTATAGGAGAAAAATGAAAGGTATTCCTAAATCCAGACCTTCATTCATAGGAATTTTGTATAAATGTAACAAGAAAGACATAAAGCATATGAATGTAAATCTGAGGTGAAACAACCAAAGAAGGAAACCTACATGGAAAAATACTATCCTACTTGAAAAATGCATGGGCACACATCTCTTGAATGCAGGAAGAAGAAAAGGAAAGCATGGAAGCCTAAAGAAACTGAAACTACTTATCAAGCAAAAAGAGTCGGTAACTCATATGTTTGGGATTACAACACATGGGAAAACTGCACAACATGTGGAAGATTTGGACACATAGCTGCAAAAAGCATGAGACAATGGATGAGAAAGTATAGGAGCTAGACTAACCCCAGAATGACATGTCTACATTGTCATAAATTTGGTCATCTAAGGAAGGAATGCAGAGATCGAGTGAGAGAGACCAACACCTTTTCCAATGGAAACATCATTGAAGACATCAGGAAGATGAGAAACAAAATGTGGAGGAAAGATACAAACACTGATGAAGCTGGAAAGAGAAATGAAATTGGTGACACATTATCCAATGGATCTAGTGACATCACCACCCCCACCTAAGAAGAACAAGTAAGTATGGAACTGCATTATACCAAGTTATATTTTGCATCAATTCCATTATACATTGATGAAATTCCAAACTAGCATGATTAAAGATGCACTATGGTATTACTTGTTATGATTCTGTCAATTCAATCTAATCGGTCAATGCTTACCAAAAATAATCAGTATACATAAAAAAATAAGTTGTCTATACTTACCGAGCATCGTCGGTTAACACATAAAAAGCTAAGTCACTAGTATAAACCAAGCTCCATCGATAACCATGTAAAAAGACAATGTTGTCTTCGCCATATACCAAGATCCGTCAGTAAATAGTCAAATAAGTTGAGACTTGGCCTAAGCATCATGATCTCACTGAGAATGAAGTGTGTATGCTACCTAAAAACTCCATCTTCAAACATCGAGAAGTGGGTGAGTGTTTATGACATGACTTAGGGAAAAATTCTATAAATAGTCGATGGAAGAGCTCAGTATTCACAAAGCAATTTGAGCGAAGAAGTAGAGAAAAACTAGAGCACAAAGAGATCAGATTACAGATTGACTTCAACTCTATTCACAACACTCAAAACTATTCCCAACAGTCACAGAAGGTTGAAGTAAGTAACAACATTCACCATGAACTCCGTTTTATTTTACGGGAAAAATCCCTAAATTTTGAAACGATGGCAACTACTTCAAGAACCTCCAAGATCAAGAATGAAAAGAAGAAAAAGGTCAATCTAATCAAGAATACCACCTATGAAGAACCTCATTACAAGATCTGTCCCAAGGTTGCTTCACAACACGACAACGTTGGTACATTCTCCAGTATACCAGCTAGGGTTTTACTCATTGAAGACATTCGAGCTTATATTCACTGCAAGATTGCAAAAATAGGAGACATGGAAGTTGAGAAAGCTTAAAAAAATATTTTCAATGATGATGGAACAATCAAAGAAGAACATAAGCAAATTGAAGTGAAAGGGCTCACACATGCCCTATTGTTCTCAAAGGAATTCAAGACCGAGGGGATTCTCTTACAACTGAGAAGAGTACATGAAAAAAAGATATGGATGGATGATCCAAAAATGATAACCAGGGATGTTATACACATCGTTACCGTTTATCCCATAAGCGATAAAGTAAAGACACTAAAGCACGCTCCTCGAGCTGACATTGAAAAGAACATAGCAACAACATGGGATGGAAGAGGATTAAAGGTATCCAGCATCAACGATGATGAAATGAAATTTGGATCATGTGTGATAAGTTACAAATTCTTTCAAGCTAGCAAGATGAACAATATTGCATCCCGAGCAGTGGATACAACACAAAATTGTAAAGAAGGGACTGCAGCTAGATTTAACAGAACTTCTACTAAGGCAATTAGATGAGAACATGAGGAAAATCAGGACTGCAAAGTCTAACTCATGTAAGTTTGGTTCACTCATTATGTGCATATTTTTCTATTTTCAAGTATTTTTCCCATCTATCGACAATGTCAAATGGGATATTACCCGACTAGTGACCACACACATTAGTGAGTTCATCAAATCACTAGGAGATAATTTTGAATTAGTCATGGATGAATACTTCACTGGATTCAAAGAAAGAATGCAGAAGAGAGTGAGGATACCAAAACAACTGGTTGAAAAGTACAAGACTACAATCTATTTTATGGTGGACACTAACTACACCTATGTCAAGCCAGTTGTACCAAGGAAAACATGGCTAGCACCACTTGACTATGAGGTTAACATAGATCAAGCAACCAATGTCATTGAAGCATTGGTAAATGAACCATTGGACAAGTCACAACCTAAGTTTGGAACTTATGAAGAAGCCAAAAAAATGATAAAAACTTGCTTAGTTGTAAAAAAGATTGATAGAGAGATAGACAAAATGTTTAAGACTTTGAAGAAAAATTTATCGGTAAATGAAGAGGAAACATAACAGACAGAAGAAACCGAGGGTCAGTTACCCATTGGTCAAGCGTAGAAGGTGAGTGACTTAGAATCTACAGAGCTTGATGCACAACCCCCAAAGAAGCCTAGGACTAATGTTGCATCTAAAACCATATTTCAGAGAGTAAAGGATGCAAGTCCTTCACCGATCAAGAAAGGTCAAGTAAGGACCTATAAAAGAAAGCCTCAAATAGGGAAAAAGGGACCAACAAAAAGAATAAGGCTAATCAGAACTAAAGAAGACATAGAGGGCACTAAACAGGATGAACAACTTGTTAAGAATAAGATGCCTACCACAATTGATGAGGTATGTGCATCAATGATCAAGTTAGGATCAATAAGTGACCCCAAGATTAGAAAATGGCTAACTTTGGACCCCTAGGACTAGAACAAGTTAGAAGAAGGAATCACCACAATGATGAGGGTATTTAAATATATACCAATTCAATTTGAAGATAAAATGACAAGAGAACTTATGATAGATTGTCGGCTAGGTGGACATATGCTCTAAAAGAAGAGAAACAAATAAGGGAAAGAGCCCTAGTTTCAATCATGGCACCTAAATATAACATGGAAGAGATTCAAGAAATGATGGAGAAACATTCTAATAGGTTCTCAACAAAGTTAAGAGCATACGAAGTGCTGAAGGGACATCTAATTGAACTTGATAGAAAAAGTGAGGATGAATGGAGAAAGATATTTAATGTATCAAAAAGGAATTCAAGCCCCGAGCCACAAGAAACTCTTACCGACAAGCCAAACAATGAAGCAAATTAGGCTAAATAGAGCCCTGAACATATTCTTATAACTGATGAGGATGCTAATGAAGAAGCATTGAAGACAAAAGCTAACAAGGACATGGACACTACAGATGAAACATTGATGGATAATACTATCATTGATATTACCAAAGGAGATCATGCAGATGAGATAAAAAAAGATGAAGATGTCACTATTGTCATAGCCAAAACCAACAAATAGGAAACTACTACAGATGTTGCACAGGTAAAGATATCGAGTCAACTGCCATTGTTAATAGAAGATATTAACACAATCTCACAAAAGGAAAACTCACACGATCCTGATGCAAGCATACCTGAGGATAAGGGTAACGATGAACCAAAACATACTACTGATGAGCAAAAAGATACAACTAATGACCAAAATGTCATAGATGGAACACAATAAGAAACATATGAAGGGAAGAAAGAAAAAGGTTAAGAAGAAAAGAAACAAGATAATACTCGTAAGGATACCGAAGGAGATGTTGCAGATAAACCGACAGGCTGAAACTGAGCAGTAGGAAAAAAACACAACACCACAAAAGTCTTCATCTAGCACATCTGACAAAGCAAAGGATCTTGCTTTGGTAGTACATTCAAGTGCTTTCAACTCATCATCCAAGAAGAAGAAGAAGACAAGGAAGAACAAGTTGTAGGTAACACTTGATGAAATCATTGAGATACCAAAATGTGACCCTTCTACATTGGATTTTAAATCTCTTAAAGAGTATGGATAAATATGTCAAAGGAAAACTATGCAAGAAAAACTAAACAAGGAGCACAAAGAATCCCTAGTGTTGGAAACGACAAGGGATATATTGACACAAATAGTTCCTGACATAGATGCTGATCAAAATGCTCCCATCCTTCATCAACTTGCCATTCTAACTGAGGCTATCACATCTCAGAATGTGGATGTAGAAAAAGCAATTCAAGAACGAGCAAAACAAAAATTTCAATACAAATTGACAGAAAAGATTAGCCAAGACGTGGCAGTGAACAAGGTAAAGCTCTAAGAACTTGCAGATGAATTAGATCCAATAATTTTTTAAGCTATGTACTTAATACACAATTTATGCACTTTAGAGAAAATCACTAAGGAAAATAGTGATAAGATTGCACAAATAGAGTTTGATCTAAATACAAGTGCACACAGTCTAACCACAGATGACAATGCAATCAAGATGCATTTGGACAAGATTATGAAATATAGAAGGTTGAGAGAGGAAATTCTAGAGGTAGAAACCAATTATAGAGATGAGGTTACCAAGATACAGGCTCTAATGCTACCACATCTTACACTTCTACAACAACACATGACTTTGGAAAGATAGTTAATTTCCACCCCAAAGATGTCTGTAGCAGACATCATCTATGATATGCATGCCCGAATCACACTGGAGAAAATGGATCTTGAACACCTCAAGGAGAAATGTGAGAAATTGATGGAATACATGAATAATTCCTATTCCCATATTTTTGATAAGTTGTAAGTATACACCTTCGCCCTTACTATCAAAAAAGGGGGAAAATGATATGTACAATATTAAAAAAGGGGAAGAATGATATAATACAAATGGAAAATGATATGAAGATAAGGTGAAAAGGGAGTACAATATAAAGGCAAGTATATGTGTATATAAATACACTATACCGACATATACATAAGGGGTCGTAAATGACAAGGTAAAATACATGATGTACATACTACACAGTTTAGTATTTTGCACATATCAGTTTTTGGTACTAATGTCAAAGGGGAAGATTGAAGACATTATTTTTCCATTAGTATATGCAAAGAGGAAATAGTTTATGAACCATCGGTAACACCTACACCAAAAGATAGAATTTAAGTACAAATAAAAAAGGTCACCAAAAGTGTTAAGAGTAGAGAAAATCGACAAGACAGATCACAAGAGAAACCCGACATAGCTTACATAGTTCAACCTGAAAATATTGAAGTATAAAATGAAAGAGTAGAAAAGTAGACAAACTTGATAGAGCAAGGGAACCCGATGGACAGTTCAACAAAGGAACACTGACAAAATGACAACAAAGCATCCTGAGCATCAGATACCGAAAGTCAGTTAAATCCTAAACAAAGTGGATCTGACTTCGACGTTAGATTTTATATTTAGCATTTTGATTTGATTTAAAACCATTTCTTGAGGGACAAGCAATGTAATTGTAATTGTTTTAATCAGTCTAACTTCTTGAAAGCATGCAAACTAGTAGATCAAGGTCAAGTTGTAAACCTTTGATCATAGAGTTATCTTTGTAATACGTGAAACTAAAATAGGTCAATCTATTGTATAAATAGATGTGTAATCCTTAATTTAACACATGACATGAGGATGATAGTAGCCAAGGAGCACATCTATGGATCAGATTAAGAGTTTCAAGAAAGAATAGCAAAAGATGAACTAGGTTATCAAGAACCAGATTCAAGGTTGTTGAGCAACAGAGGTATTGATCAATCACATTAGGTGATACATTATACTTGTAATATTTAATTGATCTATAATCAGAAATGGTAGATTGCATACACTTAGGTCACTGAATATTTTTGTCTACATTCTAACAAGTGTAGCAAATAGAATAAATCCTTTCAAGAAAGGTGGATTTAACAATCCTTTGTAAATCTCTTAACCGAGTGCACACTAAACAATGTTGCTAAAGATATTAACAGAGTAGACCTTAAATAGTCTACACATAATACTCCTAATAGAGTAGATCATCACAAGTGATCAAATTGTAAGCCTTAACCGACCCCTTCCATTCTACAGATAGTGAATCTTTGTGGGTTTCATCCCCACCGCAATTTTTACCTTCTAACAGGGGTTTTCTGCATTACCAAATCTTGTGTCATGTATCTATACATTTCATGAATGTTTTACATGCTAATTAGTTTATGAATTGATGTTACATACACAAAGATAGAATAACAGATATGAATGATAATACAATGTATTGATCATAAAAGGATAAAGGTTAATTGATAAAAGTTTTGAGGGTACTGATTCACCCCTCCCCTCTTAGTACACCATTCCATTATTTCCAATAATTGGTATGAGAGATAGATCTCTTATTTGGAAAATTTAAAGACTTAAGAGAAAAGATCATACAATGGAAAGGTACAAGCTAGACAAGAATATTGAGAATCAGAAATTACAGATATAGATCTTTTATGAACAATATAAAGAAGCTAGAATCAAGATGAGACAACTGCTGGATGAAAGAAATATTATGGCATCTCACTGTAATGAAATAGACTACCATGAAGAGGAGATACCTGATCTATTTGAGTCTTCAATATCTACAAATAACAAAGCATCAAACACATTTGAAGAAATCATCACAAGTCTGAATAAAATCAATCAACATTTGGCTGGACAATTGAAATATTTGCAAATCGGTTAAGAGACATAAATGGTAAGAATTATTTATGTCATGAACAATGCTAGACAAGCTGAGCAAGAAAGAACACTAGCTATTGATGACAGAAGGAAGATTACTCAAAAGGTACAAGAGCTAGAGTCAAAAATACAAAGACTTACAAAATATCATCATGATATCACCAATCATATTATTCTTATGAGCCAGGAGGCAAACTGAATGAACAAAGAACTCATTAAAAGAATAGAAGCTATTGGTGAGCTAAGAGAAGAAAATGAAAAACAAAAGCATGAGGTGAGAATTCAGAAACAACATAATGACATGATCAAGAGAGATGAAGAAAGAACCAAAAGGATGGATGATTTTATGGATGGAAAAAGAAGATTCAACAACAATACCGGACTAGGGTATACCGAGAATGAAGAATCACCATACCAAGCTGATCCAAAAAATGTCTACACAACTCCAAGACCAAGAAAGAAATCATGCAATCATTGTGGAAAACTAGCCCACACAGCAAATGTTTGTAGGAGAAAAATGAAAGGTATTCCTAAATCCACACATTCATTCATAGGAATTTGTTATAAATGTAACAAGAAAAGACATAAAGCATATGAATGTAATCCTAAGGTGAAACAACCAAAGAAGGAAACCTACATGGACAATTATTTTCCTACTTGAAAAATGCATGGGCACACATCTCTTGAATGCATGAAGAAGAAAAGGAAAGTATGGAAGCCTAAATAAAAATAAACTCCTTATCAACCAAAAAGATTTGATAACTCATATGTTTGGGATTACAACACATGGGCAAACTGCACTGCATGTGAAAGATTTGGACACATGGTTGCAAATTGCATGAGATAATGGATGAGAAAGTCTAGGAGTTGGACTAACCCCGGAATGGAATGTCTACACTGTCATAAATTTGGTCATCTAAGGAAGGACTACAGAGACCGAGTGAAAGAGACCAGCACCTTTGCCAATGGACACACCATTGAAGACATCAGAAAGATGAGAAAAAAAATGTCGAGGAAAGCTACAAAAACTGATGAAGCTGGATCAAGAAATACAATCAGTGACACCTTATCCAATTTATCTAGTGACATCACCACCCCCACCTAAGAAGAACAAGTAAGTATGGAACTACATTATACCAAGTTATATTTTGCATCAGTTCCATTATACATTCATGAAATGCCAAACTAGCATGATTAAAGATGCACTATGGTATTACTTGTTATGATTATATGAATTCAATCTCAGCGGTCAATTCTTACCAAAAATCATCAGTATACATACAAAGATAATTTGACTATACTTACCAAGCATCGTCGGTTAACACATAAAAGGCTAAGTCGCTAGTATAAACCAAGCTCCGTCGATAACCATGTAAAAAGATAATGTTGTCTTCGCCATATACTGAGATCCATTAGTAAATAGTCATATAAGTTGACACCTAGCACGAGAATCATGTTCTCACCAAGAATGAAGTGTGTATGCTACCCGACGACTCCATCTTCAAACACCGAGAAGTGGGTGAAAATTTATGACATGACTTAGGGCAAAATAGTCTATAAATAGTCGATGGAAGAGCTCATTATTCACAAAGCGATTTGAGTGAAGAAGCAGAGAGAAACTAGAGCGCGAAGTGATCAGATTATAGAGTGACTTCAGCCCTATTTACAACACTCAGAAAGATTCCCATTAGTCATAGAAGGTTGAAGTAAGTAACAACATTCACCAAGAACTCCGTTTTATTTTATGGGAAAAAGCCCTAATTTCTGAAATGATGGCAACTACTTCAAGAACTTCCAAGATCAAGAATGAAAAGAAGAAAAAGGTTAATCTAATCAAGAATACCACCTATGAAGAACCTCATTACAAGATCTGTCCTAAGGTTGCTTCGCAACCTGACAAGGCTGGTGCATCCTCGAGTATACCAACTAGGGTTTTACTAATTGAATAAGTTCAAGCATATATTCACTGCAAGATTGCAGAAATAGGAGACCTGGAAGTTGAGAAAGCTTAAAAAAAGATTTACAATGATGATGGAACAATCAAAGAAGAACATAAGCACATTGAAGTAAAAGTGCTCACACATGCCCTATTGTTCCTGAAGGAATTCAAGACTGAGTAGATTCAGTTAGTACATAGCAGAGTACAAGACCGAAAGATACAGATGGATGAGCCAAAACTAATAACCAAGGATGTTATACATGATGTTACCGATTATCCCATAACCAATAAATTAAAGGCACTAAAGTACCCTCATCGAGATGACATTGAAAAGAACACATGATCAACATGAGATGGAAGAGGATTAAAGGTATCCACCATCAACAATGATGAAATGAAATTTGGAGCATGTGTCTTAGGATAAAATTATTTCAGGCTAGTAGGATGAACAGTATTGCATCCGGAGTAGTGGATACAACACACCAAATTGTCAAGAAGGGACTGTAGCTAGATTTATTAGAACTTCCCCTAAGGAAATTAGATGAGAACATGAGGACAATCAGGACTGCGAAGTCTAACCCATGTAAGTTTGGTTCACTCATTATATGCATATTTTTCTATTTTCAAGAATCCTTCCCATCTATCGGAAATGTCAAATGTGACACTACCCGATCAGTGACCACAAAGATTAGTGAGTTCATCAAATCACTAGGAGATAATTTTGAATCTATATCAAGCCAACTTAACCAAGGACAACATGGCTGGCACCACTTGACTATGAGGTTAACATAGATCAAGAAATCAATGCCATTGAAGCATTGATAAATGAACCATTAGACAAGTCACAATCTAAGTTTGGAGCTTATTACGAAGCCAAAGAAAGGATAAAAATCATCTTAGTTGTGAAAAATATTGATAGAAAGAAAGACAAAATGGTTAAGACTTTGAAGAAAAATATGTTGGTAAATGAAGAGGAAAAATAATAGACAAAAGAAACCAAGGGTCAGTCACCTGTTGGTGAAGCCAAGAAGGTGAGTGACTCAGAATCCACAGAGTCCAATGCACCACCCCAGAAGAATCCTAGGACTACTGCTGCATCTAGAACCAAAAGTCAGACATCAAAGGATGCAAGTCCTTCACCGTTCAAGAAAGGTCAAGTAAGGACCTATAAAAGAAAGCCTCAAACAGGGAAAAAGGGACAAACAAAAAGAAGAAGGATAATCAGAACTAAAGAAGACATAGAGGACACTGAACATGATGAACAACATGTTAATAATAAGATGCCTACCATAATTGATGAGGTATGTGTATCAATGATCAAGTGAGGATCAATAAGTATTCCCAAGATTAGAAAATGGACCCCGAGGACCAGAACAAGTTAGAAGAAGGAATCATCATAATGATGAGTGTATTTAAATATATTCCAATTCAATTTGAATATAAAATACCAAGACAACTTATTGATAGATTGTCGTCTAGGTGGACATATGCTCTAAAAGAAGAGAAAAAATAAGGGAAAGAGACCTAGTTTTAGTCATGCCACCTGAATCTAAGATGGAAGAGATTCAAGAAATGATGGAGAAACATTCAAACAAGTTCTCACCAAAGTTAAGAGCATAAAAAGTGCTAAAGGGACATCTAATTAAACTTGATAGAAAAATTTAGGATGAATGGAGAAATATGCTTAATGTATCAAAAAGGGATTCACGCACTGAGCCACAAGAAAATCTTGACGACAAGCCAGACAATGAAGCAAATCAAGATAAATAGAGCCCCAAACATATTCTTATAATTGATGAGGATGCTAATGAAGAAGCATTAAAATCAAAATCTAACAAGGATATGGACACTCCAAATGAAACATGGTCGGATAATACTATCATTGATGTTATCGCAGGAGATCCTGCAAATGAGATACAAAAAGATGAAAATGTCACTATTGTCCCAGCCCAAACCGACGAACATGACACTACTACAGATGTTGCATAGGTAAATATAACTGGTCAAATGCCATTGTTAATACAAGCTATTAACATAATCTCACAAAATTAAAACTCACCCGAGCCTGATGCAAGCATACCAGAGGATAAGCATAATGATGAACAAAAAGATACTATTGATGAGCAAAAAGATACAACTAATGACCAAAATGTCATAGATGGAACACAACATGAAACAGATGAAGGGAAGAAATAAAAAGGTGAAGAAGAAAAGAAAGAAGATAATACTGATCATGATAGTAAAGGAGATGCTACATATAAACCGAAGGTTTATTTGGAGATGTCCACTACCAACCAACAGGCAGACACTAAGCAAAAGGAAAAAGACACAACACCAAAAAAGCCTTCATCTAGCACATCTGACAAAGAAAAGGATCTTGCTTTGTAGTACATTCAAGTGCTTCCCACTCAGCATCCAAGAAGAAGAAGAAGATAAAGAAGAACAAGATGCAAGTAACACTTGATGAAATCATTGAGATACCGAAATGTGACCCTTCTACATTGGATTTTGAATCTCTCAAAGAGTATGGAGAAATATGTTAAAGAAAATATGTGCAAGAAAAGCTAAGGAAAGAGCACAAAGAATCCCTAGTGTTGGAAATGACAAGGGATATATTGACAAAAATAGTTCCTAACATAGATGTAGATCAAAATTCCCCCATCCTTGATCAACTTTCCATTCTAACCAAGGCTATCATATCTCATAATGTGGATGCAGAAAAAGCAATTGAAGAACAAGAAGAAAAAAATTCAAAACAAACTGATAGAAAAGATCAGCCAAGACATGGTAGTGAACAAGGTAAAGCTCTTAGAACTTGTAGATGAATTAGATCCAATCATTTTTGAAGTTGTTGCCTTAATACAAACTTTATGCACTTTAGAGAAAATCACTAAGGAAAATGGTGATAATATTGCACAAATAGAGTCTGATCTAAATACAAGTGCACACAGTCTAACCACAGAGGACAATGCAATCAAGATGCATTTCGACAAGATTATGAAATCTAGAAGGTTGAGACAGGAAATTCTAGAGGCAGAAACCAAGTATAGAGATGAGGTTACCAAGATACAGGCTCTAATGCTACCACATCTTACACTTCTGCAAAATCACATGACTTTGGAAAGACAGTTAATTGCCACCCCAGAGATGTCAGTAGAAGACATCATCTATGATATGCATGCCCGAATCACACTGGAACAAATGGCTCTTGAAAACCTAAAGGAGAAATGGTAGAAACTGATGGATGACATGAATAATTCCTATTCCCATATTTTTGATAAGTTGTAAG
The DNA here is from genome assembly GCA_018584345.1 of Thuja plicata. Lineage (NCBI taxonomy): Eukaryota > Viridiplantae > Streptophyta > Pinopsida > Cupressales > Cupressaceae > Thuja > Thuja plicata. The sequence continues at coordinate 1,247,484 of MU226246.1, forward strand.
TATACACCTTTGCCCTTACTATCAAAAAAGGAGGAAAATGAGATGTATGGTAGTAAATAAGGGGAAGAATGATATAATACAAAGGCAAAATGATATGAAGATAAGATGACAAGGGAGTATAGTATAAAGGCAAGTATATATGTATATACATACACTATACCGACATATACATAGGGGGAGTCATAAATGAGAAGGTAATACACATGATATACATACTACACAGTTTAGTATCTTGCACATTTCAGTTTTTGATACTAATGTCAAAGGGGGAGATTGAAGACATTATTTTTCCATTAGTATATGCAAAGGGAAAATATTTTATGAACCATCGGTAACACCTACACTAAAAGACAGACTTTTAGTACAAACCAAAAGTATAGATAATAAAGGTCACCGAAAGTGTTAAGAGTAGAGAAACCTGACAAGACAGATCACAAGAGAAACCCGACACAGTTTACATAGTTCAACCTGAAAATGTTGAAATGTAAACCAACAGAGCAGAAAAGCAGAGGAACCCAACAGAGAAAGGGAACCTCGATGGACAGTTCAACAAAGGAACATCAACATACTAACAAAAGAGAAACCCGAGCAACCTGAGCATCAGATATCAAAAGTCAGTTAAATCCTGAAAAAAGTCGATCTGACTTCCACATCAGATAAAACACTTATGTTTTATATTTAACATTTTTATTTGATTTAAAACCATTTCTTGATGGACAAGCAATGCAATTGTAATTGTTTTAATTAGTCTAACTGATTCAAAACATAAAAACCACGAGATCAAGGTCAAGTTGTAAACCTTTGATCATAGAGTTATCTTTGTAATACGTGAAACTAAAATAGGTCAATCTACTGTATAAATAGATGTTTAATCTTTCATTTCACACATGATGTGAGGATGATAGTAGCCAAGGACCACATCTATTGATCAGACTAAGAGTTTCAAGGCTACGAAGCAACAGAGTTATTGATCAATCACATTAGGTGATACGTTATACTTTTAATCTTTAATGGATCTATAATCAGGAATGTTAGATTGCATACACTCAGGTCACTGAATATTTTTGTCTACATTCTAACAAGTATAGAAAATAGAAGAAATAATTTCAAGAAAGGTGGATTTAACAATCCTTTGTAAATATTTTAACCGAGTGCACACTAAATAGTGTTGCTAAAGCTCTTAACAGAGTAGACCTTAACCAGTCTCCACATAATACTCCTAACTGGGTAGATCATCAGAAGTGATCAAAATTGTAAGCCTTAACTATCCCCTTCCATTCTGGAGATAGTGAAGCTTTGTGGGTTTCATCCCCACCACAGTTTTTACCTTCTAAAAGGGATTTTCTGCATTACCAAATCTTGTGCCATGTATCTATACATTTCATGAATGTTTTACATGCTAATTAGTTTATGAATTGATGTTACATACACAAAGATAGAATAGAAAATATGTGGTAATATAATGTATTGATCATAAAAGGATAAAGGTTAATTGATAAAAGTTTTGAGGGTACTGATTCACCCCTCCCCTCTCAATACACCATTTCATTATTTCCAACAATAAGTATCAGAGCTAGATCTCTTTTTTGGAAAAGTTTAAATACTTAAGAGAAAAGATCACACAATGGAAAGGTACAAGCTAGAAAAGAATATTGAGAATCAAAAATTAGAGGTACAAACCTTCTATGAAAAATATAAAGAAGCTAGAGTCAAGTTGAGACAGCTGTTGAATGAAAGAAAGATTATGGCATCTCGGTGTAATGAAGAAGACTACCATGAAGAGGAGATACCTGATCTATTTGAGTCTTCAGGATCTACAACTAGCAAAGCATTAGACACATCTGAAGAAAGCATCACAAGTTTGAATAAAATCAATCAACATCTGGTTGCACAAGTGAAATCTCCGCAAATAAGTCAAGAGACACAGATGGTAAGAATGATTGATGTCATGAACACTGGTAGAAAAGTTGAGAAAGAAAGAACACTAGCTATTGAGGACAGAAGGAAGATTACTTAAAATCTACAAGAGAAAGAGTCATAAATACAAAAACTTACATAACATCATCATGAGATCACCAATCAAATTATTCTTATGAGTCAAGAGGCAAACTGAATGAACATAGAACTCACTGAAAGAATAGAATCTATCGGTGAGATAAAAGAAGAAAATGAAAAATTGAAGCATGAGGTGAGAATTCAGCAACAACATAATGACATGATCAAGAGAGCTAAAGAAAGCACCAAAATGATGGATGATTTTTTGGATGGAAAAATAAGAGTCAACAACAATACTAGACTAGGGTCTACCAAGAATGAAGAATCACCATACCAAGCTGATCCAAAGAATGTCTACACAAATCCAAGACCAAGAAAATGATCATGCAATCATTGTGGAAAATTAGGCCACGCATCAAATGTTTGTAGGAGAAAAATGAAAGGTATTCCTAAATCCACACCTTCATTCATAGGAATCTTTTATAAATGTAACAAGAAATGACATAAAGCATATGAATATAAATCTAAGGTGAAACAACCAAAGAAGGAAACCTACATGGACAAATACTATCCTACTTGCAAAATGCATGGGCACAAATCTCTTGAATGTAGGAAGAAGAAAAGGCAAGCATGGAAGCCAAAATAAAATAAAATTGCTTATCAACCAAAAAGTTTTGGTAACTCATATGTTTGGGATTACAACACATGGGAAAACAACATAGCATGTGGAATATTTGGACACATAGCTCCAAACTGCATGAGATAATGATTGAGAAATTCTAGGAGCTGGGCTAACCCTGGAATGTCATGTCTACACTGACATAGAATTTGGTCATCTAAGGAAGGAATACAGAGACTGAGTGACAAAGACCAACACCTTTTCCAATGGAAACATCATTGAAGACATCAGGAAGATGAGAAACAAAATGTGGAGGAAAGCTACAAACACTGATGAAGCTGGACTGAGAAATGCAATTGGTGAAACCTTATCCAATGGATCTAGTGACATCACCACCCCCACCTAAGAAGAACAAGTAAGTATGGAACTACATTATACCAAAATGTAGTTTGCATCAGTTCCATTATACATTGATGAAATGCCAAACTAGCATGACTAAATATGCACTATGGTATTACTTGTTATGATTATGTCAATTCAATCTCATCGGTCAATGCTTACTAAAAATCATCAGTATACATACAAAGCTTAGTTGTCTATACTTACTGAGCATCGTTAGTTAACACATAAAAAGTTAAGTCGCTAGTATAAATTGAGCTCCGTTGGTAACCATGTAAAAATACAATGTTGTCTTTGCCATATACCGAGATCCGTCGGTAAACAGTCAAATAAGTTGAAACCTAGCCCGAGCATTTCCATCTCACCAAGAATGAAGTGTGTATGCTACCTGATGACTTTGTCTTCAAACACTGAGAAGTGGGTGAGCATTTATGACACGAATTCAGGAAAAAAGGTCTATAAATAGTCGATGGAAGAACTCATTATTCACAAAGCAATTTGAGCGAAGAAGCAGAGAGAAACTAGAGAATGAAGCAATTAGATTACAGAGCGACTTTAACCCTATTCACAGCAGTCAGAAAGATTCCCAATAGTCACAGAAGGTTGAAGTAAGTAACAAAATTCACCAAGAACTCCATTTTCTTTTACAAGAAAAAGCCTTAAATTTTGAAATGATGGCAACCACATCAAGAACCTCCAAGATCAAGAATGAAAAGAAGAAAAAGGTCAATCTAATCAAGAATACCAACTATGAAGAACCTCATTACAAGATATTTCCTGAGGTTGCTTCAAAACCTGACAACGCTGGTGCATTCTCCAGTATACCACCTAGAGTTTTACTCATTAAAGACCTTCAAGCGTATATTCAATGCAAGATTGCAGAAATAGGAGACCTGGAAGTTGAGAAAGCTTACAAAAATCTTTGCAATGATGATGAAACAATCAAATATGAACATAGGCACATTGAAGTAAAAGGGCTCACACATGCCCTATTGTTCCTGAAGGAATTCAAGACCGAGTGGATTCAGTTAGTACTAAGCAGAGTACATGACCGAAAGATATGGATGGATGAGCCAAAATTGATAACCAGGGATGTTATACATACTATTACTGGTTATCCCATAACTGATAAAGTAAAGGCACTAAAGCACCCTCCTCAAGCTAACATTGAAAAGAACACAAGAGTAGCATGGGATGGAAAAGGATTAAAGGTATCCACCATCACACAAAATCGTCAAGAAGGGACTACAACTAGATTTATCAGAACTTCTACTAAGGCAATTAGATGATAACATGAGGACAATCAGGACTACAAAGTCTAACTCATGTAAGTTTGGTTCACTCATTATGTGCATATTTTTCTATTTTCAAGAATCCTTCCCATATTTTGGCAATGTCAAATGGGACACTACCTGACCAGTGACCACACAGGTTAGTGAGCTCATCAAATCACAAGGAGATAATTTTGAATCAGTCATGGATGAATACTTCACTGGATTCAAAGAAAGAATGTAGAAGAGAGTGAGGATACCAAAAAAACTGGTAGAAAAGTACAAGACTAAAATATGTTTTAGGGTGGACACTGACTACACCTATATCAAGCCATTTATACCAAGGACAACATGGATGGAACCACTTTAATATGAGGTTAACATAGATCAAGCAACCAATGTCATTGAAGCATTGATAAATGAACCATTGGAAAAGTCACAACCTAAGTTTGGAACTTATGAGGAAGCCAAAGAAAGGATAAAAATTGGCTTAGTTGTGAAAAATATTGATAGAAAGAAAGATAAAATGGTTAAGAATTTGAGCAAAAATTTGTTGGTAAATGAAGAGGAAACAAAACAGATAGAAGAAACTGAGAGTTAGTCACTTGTCGGTAAAGCTGAGAAGGCCAGTGACTCAGAATCCACAGAGACTGATGCACCACCACAGAAGAATCCTAGGACTACTACTGCATCTAGAACCATAATTTAAATAGAAAATGATGCAATTCCTTCACCAATCAAGAAAGGTCAAGTAAGGACCTATAAAAGAAAGCCTCAAATAGGGAAAAAGGGACCAACAAAAAGAAGTCTAATTAGAACTAAAGAAGACATAGAGGACACTGAACAGGATGAAAAACATGTTAATAATAAGATGCAAACCACAATTGATGAGGTATTTACATCAATGATCAAGTCAGGATCAATAAGTGACCCCAAGATTAGAAAATGGCTAACTTTGGACCCCAAGGACCAGAACAAATTAGAAGAAGGAATCATCACAATGATGAGTCTATTTAAATATATATACCAATTCAATTTGAAGATAAAATGCAAAGAGAACTTATGGATAGATTGTCGTCTAGGTAGACATATGCTCTAAAAGAAGAGAAACAAATAAGGGAAAGAGCCCTAGTTTCAGTCATGCCACCTGAATCTTAGATGGAAGAGATTCAAGAAATGATGGAGAAATATTCCAACAGGTTCTCACCAAAGTTAAGAGCATACAAAGTGCTAAAGGGACATCTAATTGAAATTGATAAAAAAGTGAGGATGAATGGAGCAAGATACTTAATGTATCAAAAGGGGATTCAAGTCCTGAACCACAAGTAGCTCTTACCGACAAGCCAGACAATGAAGCAAATCAGGCTAAACAGAGCCCCAAACATATTCTTATAAATGATGAGGATGCTAATGAAGAAGTATTGACCCCAAAAGATAACAAGGATATGGACACTATAGATGAAACATGGCCGGATAATACTATCATTGATATTAGCGGAGGAGATCCTGCAGATGAGATACAAAAAGATGAAGATGTCACTGTTGTCCCAGCCCAAACCGACGAACAGGGCACTACTAAAGATGTTGCACAGGTAAATATACCGCGTCAAATGCCATTGTTAATACAAGCTATTAACATAATCTCACAAAAGGAAAACTCACCCAAGCTTGATGCAAGCATACCCAAGGATAAGGGTAATGATAAAAAAAAATATACTACTGAAGAGAAAAAAGATACAACTAATGATAAAAATGTCATAGATGGAACACAACAAGAAATAGATGAAGGACGGAAAGAAAAAGGTGAAGAAGAAAATAAAGAAGATAATACTCCTAAGGATACCAAAGGAGATGTTGCAGATAAACCAAAGGTTGATGTGGAGATGCTCACTACCAACCGATAGGCAGAAATAGAGCAGCAGGCAAAAGACACAACACCAAAAAAGCCTTCATCTAGCACAACTTACAAAGAAAATGATCTTTCTTTGGTAGTACATTCAAGTGCTTCCTACTCAGCATCCAAGAAGAAGAAGAAGACAAAAAAGAACAAGCTACAGGTCACACTTGATGAAATCATTGAGATACCAAAATGTGACCCTTCTACATTGGATTTTGAATCTCTCAAATAGTATGAAGAAATATGTCAAAGGCAAGCTATGCAAGAAAAGCTAAGGAAAGAGCACAAAGAATCGCTAGTGTTGGAAATGACAAGGGATATATTGACACAAATAGTTCCTGACATAGATGTTGATCAAAATGCCCCCATCCTTGATCAACTTGTCATTCTAACCGAGGCTATCACATCTCAGAATGTGGATGCAGAAAAAGCAATTGAAGAATGAGAAAAAAAAAAAATTCAATACAATTTGACAGAAAAGATCAACCAAGACGTGACAGTGAACAAGGTAAAGCTCTCATAACTTGCAGATGAATTAGATCCAATAATTTTTGAAGCTATTGCCATAATACAAAAGTTATGCACTTTAGAGAAAATCACTAAGGAAAATAGTGATAAGATTGCACAAATAGAGTTTGATCAAATACAAGTTCACACAGTCTAACCACAGATGACAATGCAATCAAGATGCATTTGGACAAGATTATGAAATCTAGAAGGTTGAGAAAGGAAATTCTACATGCAGAAACCAAGTATAGAGATGAGGTTACCAAGCTATAGGCTCTAATGCTACCACATCTTACACTTCTACAACAACATGTGACTTCGGAAAGACAGTTAATTGCCACCCCGGAGATGTCTGTAGCAGACAACATCTATGATACGCATGCCCAAATCACACTAGAGAAAATGAATCTTGAACACCTAAAGGAGAAATGGGATAAACTGATGGAAGACGTTAAGAATTCCTATTCCTATATTTTAGATAAGTTGAAAGTATACACCTTTGCCCTTACTATCAAAAAAGGGGGAAAATGATATGTACAGTAGTAAAAACAGGGGAAGAATGATATAATAAAATGGGAAAATGATATGAAGATAAGGTGAAAAGGGAGTATAGTACAAAGGCGAGTATACATGTATATACATACATTATACTGACATATACATAGGGGGAGTCATAAATGAAAAGGTAAAACACATGATGTACATACTACACAGTTTAGTATTTTGCACATATCAGTTTTTTATACTAATGTCAAAGGGGGAGATTGAAGACATTATTTTTCCATTAGTATATGCAAAGGGAAAATAGTTTATGAACCATCAGTAACACCTACACCAAAAGACAAACTTTTAGTACAAACCAAAAGTACAGATAACAAAGGTCACTAAAAGTGTTAAGAGCAGAGAAACCCGACAATACAGATCACAAGAGAAACCCAAAATAGTTTACATAGTTCAACCCAAAAATGTTGAAGTGTAAACTGACAGAGAAGAAAAGCAGATGAAACCAACAGAGCAAGGGAACCTGATGGATAGATCAACGAAGGAACACCGACAGACTGTCAACAAAGCAAACTGAGCATCAGATACCAAAAAAAGTAGATCTGACTTCCACGTCAGAAAAAACACTTATATTTAATATTTAGCATTTTTATTTGATTTAAAATCTTTTCTTGAGGGACAAGAAATATAATTGTAATAGTTTTAATCAGTCAAATTTATTAAAAACATGCAAACTAGGAGATCAAGGTCAAGTTGTAAACCTTTGATCATAGAGTTATCTTTGTAATACGTGAAACTAAAATAGGTCAATCTATTGTATAAATAGATGTGTAATCATTAATTTCACACATGATGTGAGGATGATAGTATCCAAAGAGCACATCTATGGATCAGACTAAGAGCTTGAATCAACAACAGCAAAAGATGAATTAGGTTATCAAGAACCAGATTCAAGGCTTTGTGGGTTTCATCCCCACCACAGTTTTTACCTTCTAACAGGGGTTTTCTGCATTACCAAATCTTGTGTCATGTGTCTATACATTTCATGAATGTTTTACATGCTAATTAGTTTATGAATTGATGTTACATACACAAAGATAGAATAGAAGATCTGAATGGTAATACAATGTATTGATTATAAAAGGATAAAGGTTAATTGATAAAAGTTTTGAGGGTACTGATTCACCCCTCCCCTCTCACTACACATTCCATTATTTCCAATAATTGGCATCAAAGCTAGATCTCTTGTTTGGAAAAGTTTAAATACTTAAGAGAAACGATCATACAATGGAAAGGTACAAGCTAGACAAGAATATTGAGAATTAGAAATTAGAGATACAGATCTTCTATGAACAATATAAAGAAGCTAGAATCAAGATGAGACAGTTGCTAGATGAAAGAAAGATTATGGCATCTCACTGTAATAAAATAGACTACCATGAAGAGGATATACCTGATCTATTTGAGTCTTCAAGATCCACAACTAGCAAAGCATCAGACACATCTGAAGAAAGCATCACAAGTCTGAATGAAATCAATCAACATCTAGCTGGACAAGTGAAATCTCTACAGATGGGTCAAGAGAAATAGATGGTAAGAATGATTGATGTTGTGAACAATGCTAGACAAGCTGAGCAAGAAAGAACACTAGCTATTGATGATAGAAGGAAGATTACTAAAAAGATACAAGAGAAAGAGTCAAAAATACAAAAACTTATAGAACATCATCATGAGATCACCAATCTGATTATTCTTATGAGTCAGGAGGAAAACTGAATGAACATAGAACTCATTGAAAGAATAGAAGCTATCGGTGAGCTAAGAGAAGAAAATGAAAAATTGAAACATGAGGTGAGAATTCAACAACAACATAATGACATGATCAAGAGAGATGAAGAAAGCACCAAAAGGATGGATGATTTTCTTGATGGACAAACAAGAGTCAACAACAATACCGGACTAGGGTATACCGAGAATGAAGAATCACCATACCAAGCTGATCCAAAGAATGTCTACACAAATCCAAGACCAAGAAAGTGGTCATGTAATCACTGTGGAAAACTAGGCCACAGATCAAATATTGGCAGGAGCAAAATGAAAGGTATTCCTAAATCCACACCTCCATTCATAGGAATTTGTTATAAATGTAACAAGAAAGGACATAAACCATATGAATGTAAGTCTGAGGTGAAACAACCAAAGAAGGAAACCTACATGGGCAAATATTGTCCTACTTGTAAAATGCATGGGCACACATCTCTTTAATGCAGGAAGAAGAAAAGGAAAGCATGGACGCCTAAAGAAAATGAAATTGCTTATCAACCAAAAAGAGTCGGTAACTCATATGTTTTGGATTACAACACATGGACAAATTGCACAACATGTGGAAGATTTGGACACATAGTTGAAAACTGCATGAGACAATGGATGAGAAAGTCTAGGAGTTGGACTAACCCCGGAATGGCATGTCTACACTGTCATAAAGTTAATCATCTAAGGAGGGACTGTAGAGACTGAGTGACAGAGACCAGCACCTTTGCCAATGAAACACCATTGAAGACATCAGGAAGATGAGAAACAAAATGTGGAGGAAAGATACAAACACTAATGAAGCTAGACCAAGAAATGAAATTGGTGACACATTATCCAATAGATCAAGTGACATCACCACCCCCACCTAGGCAGAAAAAGTAAGTATGGAACTGCATTATACCAAGTTATATTTTGTATCAGTTCCATTATACATTGATGAAATGCCAAACTAACATGATTAAAGATGCACTATGGTATTACTTGTTATGATTCTCTGAATTCAATCTCATCGGTCAATGCTTACCAAAAATCATTGGTATATATACAAAGCTAAGTTTTCTATACTTACTGAGCATCGTCGGTTAACACATAAAAAGCTAAGTCGCTAGTATAAACCGAGCTCCGTTGGTAACCATGTAAAAAGACAATGTTGTCTTCGCTATAAACCAAGATCCGATGGTAAATAGTCAAATAAGTTCACACCTGGCCCAAGTATCACATTCTCACTGAGAATGAAGTGTGTATGCTACCCGACAAATCCATCTTCAAACACTGAGAAGTGGGTGAGCATTTATGACATGAATTAGGGAAAAAAAGTCTATAAATAGTCGATGGAAGAGCTCATTATTCACAAAGTGATTTGAGGGAAGAAGTAGAGTGAAACTAGAGAATGAAGCGATCAGATTACAGGGAAACTTCAACCCTGTTCACAACACTCAGAAATATTCCCAATAGTCACAGAAGGTTGAAGTAAGTAACAACATTCACCAAGAACTCCATTTTCTTTTACGGGAAAAAGCCCTAAATTCTGAAATGATGACAACTACTTCAAGAACCTCCAAGATCAAGAATGAAAAGAAGAAAAAATTCAATCTTATCAAAAATACAACCTATGAAGAACCTCATTAAAATATCTGTCCTGAGGTTGCTTCACAACCCAACAACACTGGTGCATCCTTGAGTATACCAGCTAGGGTTTTACTAATTGAAGATGTTCGAGTGTATATTCACTACAAGATTACATAAATAGGAGACCTAGAAGTTGAGGAAGCTTACAAAAAGATTTGCAATGATGATGGAACAATCAAAGAAGAACATAAGAATGTTGAAGTGAAAGGGCTCACACATGCCCTAGTGTTCCGGAGGGAATTCAAGACCGAGTGGATTAAGTTAGTACTGAGCAGAGTACATGACCAAAAGATATGGATGGATGAGCCAAAACTGATAACCAGGGATGTTATACACATTGTTACCGGTTATCCCATAACCGATAAAGTAAAGGAACTAAAGAACCCTCCTTGAGATGACATTGAAAAGAACACATCAGCAACATGGGATGGAAGAGGATTAAAGGTATCCACCATCAATGATGATGAAATGAAATTTGGAGCATGTGTCTTAGGATACAAATTCTTTCAGGATAGAAGGATGAATAGTATTGCATCCGGAGCAGTGGATACAGTACACAAAATTGCCAAGAAGGGACTACAACTAGATTTATCAAAACTTCTACTAAGGCAATTAGATGAGAACATGAGGACAATCAGGACTGCAAAGTCTAACTCATGTAAGTTTGGTTCACTCATTATGTGCATATTTTTCTATTTTCAAGAATCCTTCCTATCTATCAGCAATATTAAATGAGACACTACCCGACCAGTGACTACATAGATTAGTGAGTTCATCAAATCACTAGGAGATAATTTTGAATCAGTCATGGATGAATACTTCACTAGATTCAAAGAAAGAATGCAAAAGAGAGTGAGGATACCAGAACAACTGGAAGAAAAGTACAAGAATCTATTTTATGGACACTGACTACACCTATATCAAGCCACTTGTACCAAGGACAACATTGCTTGCACCACTTGACTATGAGGTTAACATAGATCAAGCAACTAATGCCATTGAAGCATTGATAAATGAACCATTGGAAAAGTCACAACCTAAGTTTGGAACTTATGAGGAAGCCAAACAAAGGATAAAAATTGGCTTAGTTGTGAAAAAGATAGATAGAAAGAAAGACAAAATGGTTAAGACTTTGAAGAAAAATTCATCGGTAAATGAAGAGGAAACATAACAGATAGAAGAAACCAAGGGTCAGTCACCTATCGGCGAAGCTAAGAAGGTGAGTGACTCGGAATCCATAGAGTCTGATGCACTACCCTCGAAGAATCCTAGGACTACTGTTGCATCAAGAACAATAAGTCAGAAAACAAAGGATGCAAGTCCTTCACTGATCAAGAAAGGTCAAGTAAGGACCTATAAAAGAAAGCCTCAACCAAGGAAAAAGGGACCAACAAAAAGAAGGCTAATCAGAACTAAAGAAGACATAGAGGATATTGAACATGATGAACAACATGTTAATAATAAGATGCCTACCACAATTGATGAGGTATATGCATCAATGATCAAGTCAGGATCAATAAGTGACCCCAAGATTAGAAAATGGCTAACTTTGGACCCCTAGGACCAGAAAAAGTTAGAAGAAGGCATCATCACAATGATTAGTGTATTTAAATATATACCAATTCAATTTGAAGATAAAATGCCAAGAGAACTTATGGATAGATTGAAGGATAGGTGGACATATGCTCTAAAAGAAGAGAAACAAATAAGGAAAAGAGCCCTAGTTTCATGCATTTGACTTGAATCTAAGATGGAAGAGATTCAAGAAATGATGGAGAAACATTCCAACATGTTCTCACCAAAGTTAAGAGCATATGAAGTGCTAAAGGGACATCTAATTGAACTTGATAGAAAAAGTGAGGATGAATGGGGAAAGATACTTAATGTATAAAAAATGGATTTAAGCCCCGAGCCACAAGTAGATCTTACCGAAAATCTAGACAAGGAAGCAAATCAAGGTAAACAGAGCCCCGAACATATTCTTATAACTGATGTGGATGCTAATGAAGAAGCATTGAACACAAAAGCTAACAAGGATATGGACACTGCAGATGAAACATGGCCGGATAATACTATCATTGATATTATTGGAGGAGATCTTGTAGATGAGATACAAAAAGATGAAGATGTCACTATTGTCCCATCCCAAACCGATGAATAGGACACTACTACAGATTCTGCACAGGTAAATATACCAGGTCAAATTCCATTGTTAATACAAGTTATTAACATAATCTCACAAAATGAAAATTCACCCGAGCCTGATGCAAGCATACTCGAGGATAAGGGTAATGATGAACAAAAAGATACTAGTGATGAGAAAAAAGATACAACTAATGATCAAAATGTCATCGATGGAACACAAAAATAAACAGATGAAGGGAAGAAAGAAAAAGGTGAAGAAGAAAAGAAATAAAATAATACTCCTAACGATACCGAAGGAGATGCTACAGATAAACTGAAGGTTGATGTGGAGACGTCCACTACCAATCGACAGGCAGAAACTGAGCAGTAGGTTAAAGACACAACACTACAAAATCCTTCATCTAGCACATCTGACAAAGAAAAGGATCTTGCTTTGGTAGTACATTCAAGTGCTTCCCACTCAGCATCCAAGAAGAAGAAGAAGATAAAGAAGAAGAAGCTACAAGTAATACTTGATGAAATCATTGAGATACCAAAATGTGACCCTTCTACATTGGATTTTGAATCTCTCAAAGAGTATGGATAAATATGTCAAAGGAAAGCTATGCAAGAAAAGATAAGGAAAAAGCACAAAGAATCCCTAGTGTTGAAAACGACAAGGTATATATTGACACACATAGTTCCTGACATAGATGTTGATCAAAATGCCCCCATCCTTGATCAACTTGCCTTTCTAACTGAGGCTATCACATCTCAGAATGTGGATGCAGAAAAAGTAATTGAAGAACGAGCGGAACAAAAATTTCAATACAAATTGACAGAAAAGATCAACCAAGACGTGGCATTGAACAAGGTAAAGCTCTCAGAACTTGTAGATGAATTAGATCCAATAATTTTTTAAGCCATTGCGTTAATAACAAAGTTAAGCACTTTAGAGAAAATCACTAAGGAAAATAGTGATAAGATTGCACAAATAGAATATGATCTAAATTCAAGAGCACACAGTCTAACCACAGATGACAATGCAATCAAGATGTATTTGGACAAGATTACAAAATCTAGAAGGTTGAGACAGGAAATTCTAGAGGATTAAACCAAGTATGGAGATGAGTTTATCGAGCTACAGGCTCTAATGCTACCACATCTTACACTTCTGCAACAACATATGACTTCAAAAAGATAGTTAATTGCCACCCCAGAGATGTCTGTAGCAGATAGCATCTATGATATGCATGCCCGAATCACACTAGAGAAAATGGCTCTTGAACACCTAAAGGAGAAATGGGAGAAACTGATGGAAGACATGAAGAATACTGATGGAAGACATGAAGAATTCCTATTCCCATATTTTTGATCATTTGTAAGTATACACCTTTGCCCTTACTATCAAAAAAGGAGCAAAATGATATGTACAGTAGTAAAAAAGGGGAAGAATGATATAATACAAAGGGAAAATGATATGAAGATAAGGTGAAAAGGGAGTACAATATAAAGGCAAGTATACATGTATATACATACACTATACCGGCATATACATAGGGGGAGTCATAAATGACAAGGTACAACACATGATGTACATACTACATAGTTTAGTATTTTGCACATATCAGTTTCTGATACTAATGTCAAAGGGGGAGATTGAAGATATTATTTTTCCATTAGTATATGAAAAGGGAAAATAGTTTATGAACCATCGGTAATACCTACACCGAAAGACAGAGTTTTAGTACAAACCAAAAGTACAGATAATAAAGGTCACCGAAAGTGTTAAGAGTAGAGAAACCTGACAAGACATATCACAAGAGAAACTCGACACAGTTTACATAGTTCAACCCAAAAATGTTGAAATGTAAACCAACAAAGAAGAAAAGAAGAGGAACCCGATAGAGAAAGGGAACCCAATGGATAGTTCAATGAAGGAACACCGACAGACCGACAACAGAGCAACTCGAGCATCAGATACCAAAAGTCAGTTAAATCCCCCCAAAAATGAATCTGACTTCCATGTCAGATAAAACACTTATGTTCTATATTTATCATTTTGATTTGATTTAAAACCATTTATTGAGGGAGAAGAAATATAATTGTAATTATTTTAATCATTCTAACTGATTGAAAACATGCAAACTAGGAGATCAAGGTCAAGTTGTAAACCTTTGATCATAGAGTTATCTTTGTAATACGTGAAACTAAAATAGGTCAATCTATTGTATAAATAGATGTGTAATCATTAATTTCACACATGATGTGATGATGATAGTAGCCAAGGATCACATCTATCGATCAGACTAAGAGTTTCAAGCAAGAACAAAAGAAGAATTAGGTTATCAAGAACCAGATTTAAGGCTACCTTGCAACAGATCAATCACATTAGGTGATACATTATGCCTGTAATCTTTAATGGATCTTTAATCAACAATGGAAGATTGCATACACTTAGGTCACTGAATATTTTTGTCTACATTCTAACAAGTGTAGCAAATAGAAGAAATCCTTTCAAGAAAGGTGGATTTAACAATCCTTTGTAAATCTCTTAACTGAGTGCACACTAAACAATGTTGCTAAAGCTCTTAACAGAGTAGACCTTAACCAGTCTCCACATAATACTCCTAACAGGATAGATCATCAGAAGTGATAAAATTGTAATCCTTAACCGGCCCCTTCCATTCTGGAGATAGTGAAGCTTTGTGGGTTTCATCCCCACCGTAGTTTTTACCTTCTAACAGGGGTTTTCTTCATTACAAAATCTTGTGTCATGTATCTATACATTTCATGAATGTTTTACATGTTAATTAGTTTATGAATTGATGTTACATACACAGAGATAGAATAGCAGATATGAATGGTAATACAATGTATTGATCATTAAAGGATAAAGGTTAATTGATAAAAGTTTTGAGGGTACTGATTCACCCCTCCCCTCTCAGTACACCATTCTATTATTTCCAACATAATTAACATTAATTAAGATCAACATAATGAGTTAAAATTAAGCATGTGAATAAGCATGTCATTATAAAACTAATGTTGATTTTTTTGTTAACAGTTTGAGGTTCACTTACACTCCATCAACAAAGTTTTTATACTTTTAAATCTTCAATCCTATCAATTATGTATTTTACACATTTTATTTTATTATTTTTAAACGCAAATATTTCTATTTTTGCAAATATCTGTTTCTATCGAAATGTAGTAGGGATAAACAAGAGTCTGAGTATTCAATATCACTTTTCGAAGTGAATCTTAGCAAACTCCATATTTGATCAAGTATTTGTAGCCATTTATTTTTTATTTCAGTACATTACACAATGTGTTGTTGTTTGGTAAATTTTTGGATTAAACATGCATACCTTTATTTATGGTTTTCCACAAATTTGAAGATCATTCATTCTAATTTTTTGAAATATTAGATGAATAGTAGATAATATTACAATAAGCGACTTGTATTTTTTATCGGACCATAAACAAAGGTAGGTATTTAACTAGCCTTACTCTCTCTGCAAACTAAAAATTTTGATGAATGAAATTAACCCTTGCACATGAGGATCGATTAGAGGGAACACATGATCTTAAAATTTTCTACCCCTAATATAGAAACAATGGTCGCATGCTTAATTTAATGTCTCCTATTTGTTTTCAAGTTTATACATATTGCATTTGCTTGAATGTTTCTAATTTAATTTTAGCTTTTGTAAAATCCTTTCTAATAAATTATAAATGTTCTACCACTAAATCATTGTATTCCATGATATAAAAACCAATTATATCATATTATTTATGCACCTTGTTTAATGTTTGCACATTTTTCATATATTTCTATCAAATATTTCACAACTGAATATCTACAACCCATCAAACCTTCCCTATCTTGACAAATTTTTATTCTCTAAATCTTTGTGCTCAAATCTCTCACAATGGTTGAGGACATTCAATTTGGTTTTATTTCATTAAATATATTTTGTGCATGACTTCTATGTGTTTTTATGAAATGATAAATACTGATAAAAGATATTAGAATTAATTTAATTATAAATTATTTGATTAATATTTTAACTAATATAATAAGTTTATATTTTTATATAAACAACTAATTTTTATTTTTCACATTTAAATTCTCATTCTAATTTCCTATCGACTTATCCCTTGAACCTCCTTAGGTGCAAGTGCTAGTGTAGGTTAGATATAAAATGAGTTGACAATAGTTTATCTGTATTTATTTGTCTATTTTATATATTACAAATTTGATGATGATAGTTTATAGAGATTAAATGTGCATTAGGTTTAAATTTAGTCTTTTCTCTTATTATCATGTGTTCCTTTCTCAGAAATAAGTTAAATTGAATAATTTTAGCCTTTTGCTATTATAGGTGAGCCCACGGTGAGCCATTATCATATTGTTTTTTTTTCCCATTATCAGACTAATATCATCCTCTTTTCTATTATGTGGGTGGCATAGCCTAATTTTTTTGTTCCTACCATTGGTAAACTAATTTCATACACTTTCAAGATTGGTGGATTGTTTATCTTGAATGTATGATCATTTGTTTAATTTAATACATCACTACGCTACCTAGTGAAATCACTTCTTCACAGGGTTGAAAAGCTTTCTCCAATACAACAAATATTATCTTGTCTGAATGGAATTCTTGTCTCTCTGTATAGATTCTAGGTTCCCACACATGCAAATAGATTCTTCTATTACATTTGGTAACAACAGTTCAGCTTCAAAAACATTTGATAACACCATTAGAAATTTAAGTAGATTTGTGCTTGTCTTATCCTGCATCTAAGCCCAAGTTGACTATTCTAAAATTGTAAGACCCACCCATCTACTACGATTTACGTTTATGATGCCAAAATCCTTTCTAGGTCACTTTTCATGTACATGTTAGATCTTTAGTTGTATTTGATGATGTTTGATGTTATTAGAATATCTATGGATGATGCAGAATATTGATACTGAGATTATTTGGTTTATATCATGTTAGTTAGATAATGATGATTATTTGCATATGATGATGTTATTTATGTTATGGTTTTTACTGACCCCATACTAGCATGTGTATGGATGGCATGTATATTTTATATTTCTATTTGATGTGCCTGATGTCGTTGAGAGACGAAGTCATAGTTAGTTACTTGCGA
>MU226246.1:1265570-1283236 GCA_018584345.1 Thuja plicata
CTCAATGGTAAGGGAGGGGAGATAACATTCAAGCCTAAATCCTTACCCAAGCCCTCATTTATCCTGAAATAATGGACAAGTATCTAGTTGACTACCTTCTTTGAATTTGTTGAGGTGACGTGAATCCATGAACCCTTGTTTGAGCATGCTTATGTCGTTGCATCTTTTCTAGATTTTGATTTGGTCAAATTTTAGTATGCATGCATGAAGGTCAATGTGGTATTTTGTCATGATGTCAGTAAAAGAGTAACTAAAGGTTAATTATAAAGATTAAATAATTAAACCTTCTAAGAATATTGGAATATTAAATATATAGATATTTAATTAATAGGGATTAATGAAATACTTGTATTTATTAAAAGAGATTTAATTAAAATTATAAAGATAAAGTTTGAGGATTTAATTAAATGTAAAGTCTAAATGAAAATTAAAATGCATATTTAATATAAATAAACTATTAATATGCTACAAATATTATTCCTAATTAAAAATAATAATATTCTATGTAATTACATTTAATAATAATACTAAATTGAGTTTTAATTGTAATTAAAAATTGAGTTTTGTAGAGAACTAATTATTTAATTAAAAAAAAGAGAGAAGAAAAGAACGAAATGATATTTATTTATTTTATACATAATATTTATTTTGGGAAAAGAAAAGAAATAAATAAACAATATTTATTTATTTAATATTAAAAGAAGAAAGAGAAAGGAAATTGTGTATTTCTTTCTTTTAAAAATTGATTTTATTTGTAAAAAATAGAAAAGTAAATTGATTTTATTTGTAAAAAATATAAAAATAAAGAAAACAATTTTTTTTATCTTTCTTCAGGGTGAAGTTATTTTAGAAAATTTATCATAAAAACCCTAGTTGCGTAGTTTTTCTATATTAGAGGATTTTTGACATTTGAAGGGGGCAAAGATTTTTCAGAACACGGGTTTTAGGAGATAGGTTACAGGTTTTGCATCAAAATTTTGAAGTTAAAGAGTAATTTTTAAGCTTGGGATTGAAGTCTGCATTTGGTTCTTCTTTTTGTTCTCCTTAGCAAGTCTACCTGTTGTTTTCAAGGTAGGATTTTCTGAGTCTTTTTGCAGTTTATGTTGGAAATATTGTTTTCTCCTTGTTTGCTTGGTTGTGATTTGGTTTTGAGTCGAAATAAGGTTCTTTTGATTTCTAAAAATTTGTACATATGATTAGGGTGTTCTTGTAAGTTGTGTTTATAACATGTCTGGTATTTTGTGAGAATTTGTTTGGAAACCCTAGGAGAGAGATTTTAAAGGAAACATTTGTGTTACATATATCCATTAAGGTTTTACCAAATTGTTCAAATTTAGTTGCATAATTTTTAACTGTATGGTGGCATCCTTGATTATGAACTATGTGTATTGTAGATACCTGTATGTTAGGATATGGTTTTGAAAATATTTGTTTTTTTGGATTAGGGTTGTGATGAATCATGGTAGGGCATAAATTTTCTTGTCCTTAATTTTGCATTCCCCAAAATTGGACAACCCTACGCATTTCCTAGTTAGGTTGATATGCGTATTTCTCTAAGCGTGTCGATGTTCCGGCGGCAGTATTTTTCAACAGAATCGGTCATCCCTTGATTTCTGGTTGTTCTATCTTCTGACTAAACATCAAGTCCTTTTCTTTCTCTATTTTTCTCTTTTCATTTTGTTTTGCGTCTTGTTTTTGTTTTCAGTTTAGTTGGTGTCTTTAGGTTTCAGTTGCTCTGCAAAACACGTCCTTCCAAAGTCAATAAAGAAATGGTCTTTTTCTGGTCGAGCACATAAAGTTTAAGCTTTTTCTGTATGAGTGATAGATTTTAAACTCTATCTTAAAATTTTGCATCACTCTGCAAAGTTTTGCTTAGAAATTTTAATGATAGCGAGATTTGAATCGCATCCGCATATCGAATCGTTAAAAATTTTAAGACGCATACAGACATTTTAAGTTCTTTTAGCGTTTAAAATAGATTTTTAAGGAAAATGATAATTGCATAATATGCATATATTGTTAAAATAAATTTATTTTATCAAACGACAAAGATTAAGATTTGATTTATAAAAAAAGACGTCGTCTTATTTGTAAATCTTATAATTCATTGTGAATTACTATTTAATTAAAAACAATTTATTATTATTATTTTAAAATAGTAATAATAATAATATTGAATATTAAAGTAATAGCTAATTATAATACGTATTATAATTAGTTTTATTGTAATATTAATATATTGTTTTTAAAATAATAAAACAAATCGTCTTCTTTAATTAAGGTTTGATTTTTAAATAAAAGTATATTATCTTTTATTTTAAAATATCCTATTTAAAGGCGTCGACTTAAGAGGGAGGCGTCGGAATTGAGAAGTGGCGGTTTCATCTCCTAAACATGGCGTTTAAAATTCAATAAAATTTTATTGTTTAGAACCTGCGGTTTGGAATCAACATATATGTTTTATTATACATATGTCATCGCATATGTTCTGATAAATATCAAAGCCCGCGATTCATAGCATATATTTCTTTATTAATTAAAGCCCGTGAAAGTATATAGGAGGCATGGATAACTATTAGTTATCGGACTTGCACCTTTGTTTTCATTGCATATGTTATATATCTAATGAAACCCGCATTTTTCCTTTGCGCTTACAGCTTATTACATGGCGTCATTTTTTGATTAATATAGCATATGTTCTTATGTTATAATCCGCACTACCTTTTTTATATGTTTTTGTCTTGTCTCCAAAGGCCTGTCGCTGGTCTTCTGGGCTTGCATTTTGGTGTGGAATTACGCCAAAGTCTACCAAAGTCCAAAACGTGTTTGATGCAAAGATGAACTGTGCTTCCTCCCTCTTGTCTTATGAGCCATGTGTTCAACGTTTTAGGACACGTGTAGTGTCGTTTCAACATGTAGAGGCATCTTCATAGCATTTCATTTTTGACTGAGTCTCTCTTGAGCTTTTAAAGCTCTCATCTTTGTATGCAAATTTCTCTTTGCAAATTGTATTGTGTACACACATATTTTTCAATCATCGATACAAGCAGTGATCATCACTATGGTATTCTAGGAGATTGATTCAAATTTTCAATGGAAGGATCAGTTCAAAATTATGTTCTGTGGACACCCAAAGATGATGCATGGACACAGAGTTACAATACTAGTCACATGAATGCTAAAAAGCTTATTGATCGAGTTGATAAGAATCTTTCCAATGTTCATGAGCTATGAATGAAGAGCCACAGATGGATAGAACATCATGATTAAAAGGAAGTTGTGATAGAGATATGAAGTCACATGATACCAAAGAATAGAAAATACATGGCGTGGAACAGTAGCAAGTATATGGCAGTGGCTACAAACTTGAGAAGTTGCTTAATGTTCCAGCTTCAAGTAGTATGGATGTCTATGCAGCTCTTGCTAGAATTTTGAGTTTGTGAGTGTGTTGCAGAGAGAGGAGAACATTGTTGAGGAGTCTAGAACATAATGAGATACATGGTGAAATTATTGGAGGACAATGCTTTTGATGTCAAAATGAAGATAAAAGCACAAGAAATTTAAGGCTTGTATTGTCTTAATATCGAAAAGAACTTCCACTATCCCGAAGTGTTTATTCACACAAGGAGGTGTGGTTTTAGGAGTATACATGATACATAGGTGCAGTCACATTTGAAAGTTTTGAATGCTAAAGTATGACGAAAATCAAGAACATTGTCAACTACTATGAAGAGAAGTGACAAGGAAGGTTGCTATTAAAATGTGCAAAGAGTTTGTTTTCATGATTGTCTTGAGTGGTAACATGATTACTTTTGTTTAAGGGTTGATGACAGAATTGTAAAATATTCAACAATGTCATAGGATGAAGAAAATAAGTCCCAGCTGTAAGCACAAAACAACGATGAAAAATGGACAATACATGAGGTCAATGATGTTGCATCAAGTGATATTATGTATTAAAAAGTGATCAAGCAGTATCAATGGAAGTATATACAAGAAGTTCGTGTAATTTGCCTCAGCATCAAAGGGTCAACATTGACATAGAGAGAAAATAGTCATGCTATGAGTATGATATCAAAGTTCTGATAAAGCTGCAGCAACAAAATACTGAATACACAGAATGAGGGACAACAAAGTATGAGGTATTCAATGACATGCAAGTAGAGGGAAATGGTCTTCAAGACATTTTGCAAAACTTTTCATCTAATCATTCATGAAAATGTCATTTTCAGTCATATTGTTCCAAATCCAGTTATGGTTGCAACTAGCAAGGTTGTTCTTCCCTTCAAGTATAAAAGTTCATGCTTGCAAATTTATGGTATAGCTAAAGACCTTCCCAAATTTGGTTTTTCCCATAGCACGCATGTTCTTCCCAACAGACGTTATGAATTGAAAAATCCACCTTTGCATATTCCCATGTTGAAAAGACAAATATGAAACTCCCGATATGCAAAGTAGCCAAAGAAGCCCACTTTTTGAATTTTCCTCAATATGCATGTCTTTGAAAAGCTCACCTTCATCTTATGAGATGCAAATAATATTAAGAAGTCCGCCATGCCTTAAGAGGAGAAAATTGCATTTCATTCTTGCCTTCACTTCCCAAGATGTGCATTTACATCTGAAAAACCCACCTTCATGCATGACTTTTGTGAAATGCAAATGTTTCCAAAAATTCCACCTTGAACATTTGCCGATGTATATATACGTTATGGATTGAAAACCCCACTTCTTCCATAATGTTCATACTACATATCAAAGAAGGATTTCAGCTTTCAAGTATGCAAAATGGTACAAAAAGTCCACCTTTTTATGTCTTTAATGAGATGCACGTTCTTCTCCTCAAATAATGAAGAGTCGTGTTGCAAGAAGAAAAGTACTTCCAATACGGTTGCAAGTTGAAGAAAGATCTTCTCATGTTCTTCCATGGCACAAGGATACAAAGCGAGAAGCAATCATATGATGGAGCCAGACAGGGAGGTGGAAAGTGTGAAATGACTCGAGGCATAGAATGCTTTCAAAACTGAAATAGAGAGAAACAAAGATGCTTCCCAACAATCACCACTATGATGCAGAGCAATAAAAGATACAGTTTCATGTTCCAGTTCAAGATGTTTTCACCAAACCAGAACACATCAGTCATTGGGCATCCTGCAGCAGCCTGAAGACCGACAAAGGATGACGCAAATAGATGTCGTGTCTTGTTAGAAACTTAGATGCTTTTATCATGTATTTTTTAAAAGTAAAGAATCTTTGACAGATCACACAATAATATGTATTGCATGTGATAGTATCACGTGCAAAGTAGTCTCATGTAATCATGCTGCAAGGACATTAGGTCCTGCAGCATTGAATAAGTCAAAGTTAGTTAGTTAGAGATAAGGATAGAATAAGTCAAAGTGGTTGAGGGTTTCCCCTTTCATCTCCACTTTCCTCTCTCCTCTTTTCCTACATAAAGGAGAGAGAGCTCATTATAATCTTTCATCTTTTTTTGTGTGCAAGAAAGCTATAGGCAATTCTCTTGTATTCTGAAAACTTTGAGTTTCATTGTGCAAAGTTGAGCATTTGAATAAAGGAACAAGAATTGGAAAAATTTGTGTTGTTGGTTTTGAAAATTAACGAGTGTGTTCTTATGTCGCATTGGTTAATCCTTTATCAAATTAGCAGTTATCTTGCATATATCATTTGAACGTTTTAATCCAAGTTTTCTGAAGACTTTGTGCTTCAGGAAATCGGGGTTACTATAGAAACTAGTGGCTGATATAATCCAAGGACTGAAGACTTTGGGCTTCAGTATTGGACAATAGATTACAATACTCATTTGAGGTGAGGACAGGAGACTTTGAGCTCATTGTATCACTTCATCTTTAGATAAATAAACTGCTACCTCGTTTGATTGTTCTTAAGTCAATCATTGAGTCACCGGTATTACTGTTGCAAGGTGAACTGTATGTGTTACAGTTTAGTTCTACTTGAAGCCACCTGCGGTAAGAAGGGAGCCTCCCCTATTGCTGAGAGGAGAGAGAAATCTCACATACTGCTACCTAAAAAACATGTTTTGCAAGTTGGTCTTAGTGACTTGCAAAATATTTAGCCAACAGTTTTCATTTCAAATGCCACCTTCAAAATCTAAAGACACTTTCAAATACCCATTTGGATTTTATTTAACATATGTTAAAATTTGATAACGTTCATTTTTTCAGACAGATTCATGTACATTGACTATTATAGTGAGACTAGGCTTATTTGAGCTTGATTTTTCAACCTGAGGCAAGAAAACAATCATCCATAACTTTTGAAAAATAGATAATTAGGAAAATTTCGTAAGTGATAATGTAAATAAGTCTATTATGGATGTTTTTCTTGATTTTTATGAAGGTCCAATGGCTCAAAACAAAGTTATGGTCTTTTTACCAAACTGGTAACCTTCATTCCTGAACAAGGTTGTTAGAGAGATTTATTTTTTACACCATTTAAATGACCTTATCTTTAAGACTGGAAATAATAAAAAAATATGTGAAATTAAATTATCTTTCCTTCAATATAAGTTTCAGATTCGTATCATTCCTTATGAGTTTATACCATTTAAATTACCGACTGATCTACATAGAGGAAATACACAAAACAAATTCATTGTTATAAAGTTTAAATTGTTATTAAATCTTATTAATTTAAAATTAATCAATTTGACAATTATTAAGTAATTAATAAAAATGATCTAATTAATTTTTTTTAAATTTTAATTAATTAAGATCATAGTGATTCACTAAAACACCATATATGTTCCATGTGCCTACTTTATGTTATTAGCTAAGTCATTTATGACTTGAGAGTATTTTAATTTAATAAATATAATAATGTAATCAAACTGGAGTTAAATAAGATGTCAAATGCATGCATGCCTTCTATCATGTGACCTTGGTGTTGTTAAGTGTCAGTGTGGGTAGGATGATACACTAGGTGGGTTTTATCTTCAGACTTGTATTATCTTATGATTTTATACATTTTTGCTCTTTGGGTTTCATATTGTGGAAAGTTCATAACCTATTTATGCCACGATTAGTTCATGTGGTGTCTTGTGTACATTTGTGAGTGATGTCATGTGTTCCTTGAGTCCTTGATCTTTATGTTATTTGACCATAAAAGGTGACAACCAATATTGTGTTAAGTTTTGATTTGTTCACTTGGTCACCCTATTTCTTCTACTATGATTGTTCGATGTCCTGAGTGATGGTATTTTTAATTATGATTTACTCCATGTTGGAGAGAGATGCTTTTGATTTTATTAATGATCATTGATTTTGTGATATGAGATTATGAGAATTTGGTGAATGTTTATTGAGATATCCATTATGGGATGGATGATTTATTGAGATGTCCATAATGGGATGGATAGTTTAAATCCTTGTATAGGATGAGATATTCTTTATTTTAATATCTACTACTTGTCTTTGATGACTTTCATGACTTGACTATTTGTGAGAAGTCCTTTATGGTTTTGGCTTTGCCTTCTCTTTGGTTTGTTTTGGTTGGAGCATTAGGGTAGGTTATCTAGGAGCATAGAGGGGAAGTGACTTGTAACAACCATCTAGGACCCACAAGTGGCTGTGAGGAAAAGTTATTGCAAGTTACTTAATAAGTGATAATATAATCCATTAAATGGGGTTTAAAATAAATTAATAAGACTTGTGTGCCTCACCCATACCTGAGTGCTAGTACAGGATAGGATGGAGTGTGAGATGATGCCTACTCATCTAGTGAGATGTCTTTCTATGGCATAGTTAGTAACCTTGTTTGCATGAGATGTTTACTGATGCCGCAAATGGTCACTTGAGTGTCGGGGTCCAGAGAGGCTGTCGAGATGGGACTCAAGGGTTAGATGTATGTGATGACACTTCCCTATATGTGTTCTAGGTTCCTACATGGGCATTTGATACACCTGATTTATGTCTCAACATTTGTACCGGATTACCTTATAACCATTCATTACCATTTTATCTAATGTACCATTTGCATTAGTCTTGCTTGTTTCTTTGAGTAAGGCCTGGTGTTATCTCCTCAGCAAGGTGGTAGTGAGCCTTTTTGGGTTCCACGTGGTTGGGTGGTAGTGATTCTTTTACCATTGAGATCCGATGTTTGTGCTATTTCCATTGGATGACCCTTATCATTGCTTCTATCTCCTTGTTCATTACTTGGAGACTTTCATACATTTTATTATCATGAGATGTTATCATGTATTCTATAACATATTGTTATGTGACATCCATTTATGAGATGTATATTTGTACTTGTATTGTATCATGAGTTGATTCATAATTATTATTGTTATCCTTGCGACATGTGTAGTGGAAGATGTGCTATTGTATATGTCATGATGTATCATTGTATCTTATGGATTGTACCTTTGCTTATAAGGATATGATAAATATATCTTGATCCCTTCTATGCCATGTGTATGCATTAATAACCTTCTTGATATGTGTTCATTTTATTATGGTTGATTAAATAATTGGGAATATTTCATTTGGGATTTAAAATGAACTTAGGATATATCATGCGATTTTGTTATGGTGGATCTTAGTATTTTATTTAACATAGTTAAAAGTAACTATGTCTTGGAACCCTTGGGATAGTTAACTGAATTTGTGTATGTTAGTATCATGTCTTATCATGTGTTAACATTGACATTTAGACTTATGGTTGTACTTGCTTCCGCATTTGTATTGTTAATGTATGTTTAAACTTTTAAAAAAAAATTACTTCAACTTAGGGTAAAGTTAGCTTAATTTATCATGGGTTCCCTAAAGGGGTGTTACAAAAACTATGAATAATGAAGATGATAATAAAAAAGATGGTGAGGTATTTGGTGATAACAAATGTAAGGACATTTGATAAGGATTGAACAAGGCTTTTAGTGCATGATAATGGTGGAATTATTGCTTTTACAAGGAAACATACTCGCTTTGTGTACATCAGTGATGATGAACTAGAAAGTGAAGTAGTAGTTATTGAGATGCAACTACCACCCACTAAGCTTCACTTGAAGGGAATTCTCACTTCCAAGGGAAACTTATTTGTTTCTCAAAATATGGATATTCAAAAAATATATTTGACTTATGATTTCTTTGAGCAAGACAAGTAATATATATTATTGGTAATGTTAGAGTAGGATATATTAATTACATTTGTCATCTTGAAGAAATTTGTCTAGAAAACATGTCTTGAAACATAAATTTTGGGCAAACCTATTCTAAATAGACATTAGTACTTCACTTCTAAATGAGACATTGTGTTTGACAATATGCTAGGCAGTTTAGGTGTTGGAATGCTTTCTAAAGTCTAATTATTGTGTAACATGTGATGGATTTTATTTATTATACTAAATTTTTAAATTTCACTTGAATAAGTATTTATCTTAGGTCTTTATTTCCAATCGAATGCATTATGTAATATGTGGACAAGTTTTTATTATCATATTTATTGTTTTCATTTCATTTAATTTTATTTGAATGCTCTTCATGCAGTGGATGACACAATTTTTTTTTCTTTTCTTTTTAAATTTAAGTTGAATTGGGATTTGGTTTAGGATTCAATTAGGGTACGAGCTAGTGTTTGTGTTCATTATAATTTAGGGTTAGGGTTATAGTACAATTAGGGTCAGGATTAAATTAGGATTTTGTTAAGTTTGTTATTTATTTAGGGATATGGTTTAATCAAGGTTAGGATTTAATTAGGTTTAGGGATAAGACTATTGTTAGGCATAATTAGGGTTAGATTAACTATGGTATGATTAAGGTTTAATTAGGGTTAGTGTTCGCTTAGGGTTTTGGTTAGGGTTCAACCAGGTTAAGAATTAGGGTTCTATGATAAAGCTTGATATTAAGTTTGAGGTTGGATTCAAATTTAAGGTTAGGGTTAGTGGTCAATAAGGGTCAATGTTTGGTAAGAGTTAATATTTAGTTAGATTTTAAATTGGGTTAGGGTTAGTAACATGGTTGAATTATGATTATAATTTAGTTATAGTTCAAAGTCAGGGCTAGAATTAAATTTGCACTAGGGGTCGATTAGGGATAAGGTTTAATTAAGGTTGGTGTTGGAGTTCAATTAGATTTAGGGTTAAGATTCAATTTGGGCTAGGGTTTAAAATGGTTAGGGTTAGGATGCAATGAAGAGTAGGGTTTGGGTTTAATTATATTTATTGTTAGAGTTCAATTACGATTAGTATTCACTTAGGATTAGGGTTAATATTTAATTACTATTCGATTTAGGTAGGGTTAGAGTTAAATTAAGGATATGATTCAATGAGGGTTTTATTACGATTAGGGTAGGGGTTAGGATTCAATTAGAGTTATAATTCACCTAGGACTTAGGATTACGATTCAATCAAGGTTCAATTAGGGTAAGTGTTTAATTGGGATTAGGTTTCATTTAGCATTCAATTAGGGTTACGGTTCTACTAGAGTTAAGGTTAGGATTAGAGTTCAACTAGAGCAAGATTTAGGGTCAAGATTAAGGTTCAATTAGGTTAGGGTTATGATTATAGTCAATTTAGGGTTACTATCAAAATTAAGGTTGTGACTAAGGTTACAATTATGGTTACTAATAGGGTTGGTGTTATAATTGAGGCTAGGGTTTAAGTAGGACCATGTTTAGTGTTCAATTAGAATTAAGGATAAGGTATGCTAGAGGTTAACTTGTTTTATTAGAAATATAATTTAGCTAAGATTAGGGTTAATAGTAGGGTTAGAGCTAAATTTTGATTAACATTTAGTTAGGATTAGGGGTTACAGATCAATTAGGGTTCAAGTTTGAAGGTGCAATGCTGTAAACATGATATTATTGATTCATAGCATTTTATTTTAAATAGGCAATATGAAAAAAAATAGAATCTATGATATGACTACAATTACATAATTGTACTATAGAAATTGGCAGTCGGTAGTTTATTGAATTAAAATAAACCTAAAACTATCCTGTTATATTAATTTGAATAAGAGTGGACGATTGCACAAGGGTTTTGAACACAACCCTTCTAGAGACTTTGATGAAGCACCTTCACCAATCCTCCCCACTTACCCACAAAACACCAAACTGACTGCATCAGTAGATCTCTTGACCGTGGAACTTGAAACCATCTGCACAACATTAGAGAACATAAAGTGTTCCCAACCTCCATGCACAATGAGCCACATTTTGTCCAAAATTCCATATCCCCTTTGAGCGTGTTAATTGCCTCCTCTAGTGTTGCACATGAGATGCCTTCCCTTCAAAACTCCACATCTTCTCTGAGTGTGTCTAGCAATAATGCCTATATTGTTGTACAAACCACCAACCACACATCTGCACATAAGACACCTTTCCTTTGAAGGTCCACATCTCCTCAAAGTGTGCCTAATGTCTCCTTAAGTGCTCGAAAAGTCACAAATCAAACATGAATACAACAAAGTGCACCCAAAAGAATCTTGCCCCCCTAATCCTCAAGAAAGGACACAAATATGTCAAGCACCCTCTTTTCTCCAAGACACAAATAGCGTGCTTCTCATGTAATAAATTATTCCTAAACAAGAAGTTAGCACAAGATGATAAAAAACCTCCTACCTCTATTGCCTCCAACCTCTATTATATTGTCTTTTTAACTCTCTAGCACAAATCTTTCATAGGTAGCACTCATATCTTCAATTTTATTTTGTAAATGTAGCATGAATAAACCCAAAAACACAAGCATTTGGTGACACACATAATAATAATGATGTTATATTCCACCAATAATGCATATATTACCATAAAAAAACCTTAACTTGATTTGGATGACCATTTGTCTTGTCATATGAATGAAGAACTTCTAAATAAACTTTGAACAATAATTCCGCCTTTTACATCTTATAAAACTCAACTTACAATAGTTTTTATTCACTAATAATCTCCAATAATATCCTTATTTCTCCTAAGAGCACCAAAGCTACTTTAATGTGAATTTCATCATGAGATGGAGGCACTCTCCTAGGTCTTGCTGCATATTGTTTGAGATTGAGACAATGGGTTGCCATATGAAGCAGTGTGTTAATAAAGTTTCCTCTTCGCATTACGATGGGCCTAAGATGCTCCTCATAAAATCCCAAATTAGAGTCCCTAACATGAATTGCTTGCTTGATTTGTTCAAGCATGCTATCAAAAGTCTCATAAATCTCTAAAGGACTAGGAGAGTCAGTATCAACATATCTAATCACTGGCACAATAGGTTCAATGAAGGAGCAAACATATCTACAAGTGCAAACAAGTTACAAAAATTAAAATCAGATAAAAAAGAATGGAAATGTTTCACAAATTAGAAACATTAATAAATATTAAATTATTAAATTAACATTTTGAAAATTAATGCTAAATTATAAAATCAGAAATTTTCTAACCTCATTGCGGATCACTAGTCATCATCAAGGATTTTTGTTTCACACTTTTTCCCTCCATTGTGCTTGCCTCATTGCATCTACCGCACTTTGCATTGACCACTATTAATTGTAGAGCCTCCTGGACCTCAAGCATCCTCTCAAACAAAATGAACTAGCTGGCATATCTAGTCTCCACAGACTTGGGGAATTTCTTACTTGAAAATGTCCTAAATAAAGCAAGAAAAGTGTGATGGCAGGCCTTTAACACCACTACCTTCACCCAATCTATCTTCCCAATGTCCTTAAGGTATCATTCAATGCATGATCAAAACATGGGGTACACAACATTAGAGGCTCCAACCACTTCTATGGCATCTTTTGAAATTTGAAATCGGAAGGTTGCATCTTCCTTTTTCGGAACAATCAATAGCTCTAGATTGATGAGTGGCCAATGTTTGATACCAGTCCACTCATCCATGATGATGGAGCATCCATCCCTTATCCATGTTTGTCTCGTATCTTCCATCAACACACTCAGCATGGAATATTTTATATCAAGAAGAGTGGTGTGCAACATATGTTCTCCAGGTGGAACAAATGAGGAGCCGGCAGCTATCACATCTTTGAACATTTGTTTAAAATATGGTGAATGTGCCACATGAAATAGGTTTGAATTTTCTGGGCTTGCTACACCCCTACTCCCTGAAGACCCTCTAATGGTTGCCATACTTATAAAGTTATATGAGATATAATTCTACCTCTTTCTTGCATTTAAACTTCAACATGCATGCAATCACTATGCCCACAGCTGCTCATACATTTTTTTAAATAAGAATTTCAAAGAGAGCTGCAAGTTCAAATAAAAATTAAAAAATAAAAATATCCTCCCCATGTGTTGAAACATTTGAAAAAAAATGCAAAACAAATTGCAAAAGCAAATGTAAGATGAAGAACTTACCTCTAGTGTAGTGGATTTGATGCCCCTAGTCTCCCCTTTGAACTGTTGTTCTCTCCTTGCCACCTGCTGCTTTGCTCTTTCTGCTCCTCAAATGATTTGTTTGTTTTTTGTTTTCATAGATGCATAAGGTTTAGGTTTTGTTTAAAAGGGTGGAGTGGTCCTTGTGGTCCCACCAACCCCTTTTTTAAATTTAAAATTGAATTTTACTTTTATTTTTAAATGTGTCCCAATTGATGTTGGGGCATAGGGGGCAGCTAGTTATCCCCTAACACCCCCGGCAAAAGGGGCATCTTAGAAAAGTTTCTTTGTATTTGTGGGAGGAGACATTTCTTGGATGTCCCCACGTCCCTGAAATGTCCCCTACAAGAAATAGGTCTAAGAAATGGGTCTATAGGAGCAGGCGACATGTCCCCATGGAGCATGGACAAAAATGTTTAGGTATATTCTTACTGGAACTAGAGAAGCAAGGATTTCTCAGCATACTAAAATACAAAGATATTATCAATTTCTCAGAATATCATCGTTAACCCAAAAAAATGCAAATGTTATTTTATTTTTTAAAAGGAGAAATAGCTGATGTTTAAACATTTAAAGCCATCCTAGTTGCATGAAGACAGAGAGTGAAAGTAAATGAGAATGCACAACATGAATTTTGAAACGTGAATATTTCTATTTAATTTTGGAATGACTGGTTACAGTAAATCTCTTTTAACAATGTTAATAAGTTACTCTGCCAGAATGGTGGTGAACCCTTCATGCAATAAAACACAAGTTAAATAAGACCTCCTAACCCTACCATTCATCTTAAGCATCCAGTCCAACAGACGAATCTATAAACAAATTAGCAATAGCAATCGACAACAGTTTCCCTGCCCTCTTCAAATAACTCTGAGTTTACAGCAGCTACAACAATCATACCTGGCATTTCAGGACAGCAATGTCCTACCTTAATGACAGTGATTATCATTTTGATCAACAATATTTCTTGTATTATTGGCAGCTGTAACGATGTTCATATTAATTGATCATGGTACTAGTGAAGATGCTACTTAACAATGGACGCGGTTAAGCTCCCTATAAAATGCACCGTTGATCAAATTTCAAAAATCCGAAAACACAACTGATTTTCTCGAAATTTTCAGCATCTGGTTTTTCATGATCTACATATTTTGTGGTCGAAAACCACAAAAAAATGCAAAAAAAATCAGTGTGTTTTCGCGAATTTGAAAAAAAAAATTGACTTTTTTTTTTGTCTTTGATGCATTCTGTCTGGACCTTAGCCAACGCCCTTAACAACACTCTGATCAAGAATGGTACAGCTCATAATAACGGCAGAATGCTACCAATTGGAGAACACAAGAAAATTACTGACTGCAGAAGGGTAGCAATGTCAAAAGAAAATAATGACAACAATCTCAACTGATACAATATTAGTAACAGCTGATGCATGACATAACAGGAAAACTCCCAAACAATTGCCTCAATAATACAATTACATATACAAATGAAGCAACAGTGACAATATCAATGCATAAGTAGAAAGGACAGAAAGTCAACGACAACACTAGGATCTTTTATGTGATAATAACAAGTCAAAGGATAGCATACTCATTTGACAGTTTTATCTACCAACACCTATGCTCGTGAATCATAAATAACAACAGCAGTGTTCACTGTAATCGAAGGCAACAGTGATAATCATTTAATCACAGTTACACCAGTCATATTCCCTATTCACAAGGTTTTCAAGTCCAATTATAACAAATGTCATCATCACTGTAACAACTACACTCATTTTTTAAATGATGACTGCAATAATTGCCTTCATAAAAGTTCCAGAGAAGAGTGATTAAAAAAATTGCAGGTCTGATGCTTGCATAGAGAAACAAGAAAGAAACTAATATATTGTGATATTACCAGCGATATATTGGTGAGAATTTCAGTCAAAGTTGCGGTCAACAATATTTTGAAAAACTTGCAATACTTTCAAAAACAAATGTTGGCAACCCTGTCGAGAAAAGATATATCAGAATATATAATAATATTTAAAGATAGCTGTTTCTATGGTTGGAACTCTTGCATGCAAATGAAGTTTATCCTGGGTTCAGAAATGAAAAAAGTGTGGTAAGCCGACCACAGAGAGTCTTTCTGGCAAACTCAGAGATTCTGATAGTATAACTTAGATAACTTTGACACCTTTTACAATTTATCATCACCTATTTAAGCAATCAGGAATCGTGGCCAAGTTGACAGAAAAAATCAGCAATCCAATTGCTGGCAGATCTGAAACCCAATAACTTGAATTTCGTTTCAAATTATTCCAAATGTTTGCTACATTGATATGGCTTATCAGCGACATTTTTTCTTTTATCCACTTTTACGTCTACATATTTGCTGCAGTAGCTTCTTGTTAACCAGTAATGGATTCTGTTATGGTAGTTGAATTTGAGAGTTTTGCTTCCTCGTCGGGGATACTCTATAAGAAAAACAATTAGAGGGGATTTGAACCCCCATCTCCTCCAGAAGGAGGCGTGTTTCCAATTACACCACTAAAATGCAAAAAGGTCAATTAATTTATTCGTATGATCACGGCCGTTCTTATTTTCAAATAAAATAAATCCATTTATAACCTCAAAGTATTTGGACACAGAAGATTCATCGAAAGGTTTGCAACATCAGATAATGTTTGGGTTTTGATTTGTCTTTTGCATAAAGTTATGAAGACTTTCAGTAAGGAAAAATAGAAGCAACATAACATGTATTGTAAATATATACAATTTGGTAGCAATTTTCATCACTTGTAGCCATATGGTATTAAATTCATAAAAGATAACTCTCAACGGGAGAAAATGAACTCTCTAAAAAAGTATCTAATAAAGCCTAGAATTATTTAAGCCTATCAACATCTGTTCCTTTGAACATGACCTCAGATTTGTTTCTGATCAACCAAAATTACTTCTGTTGGAGCACATATTGCCAGCTCTAGAAGCAACGGTGATAACTCACAAATTCCTGATTGTTCTTCTATATGTATAAAATTTGGTAAATTCTGATATCCAAAATGCAAATTGGACCCAAATCGGGATGATCATATTCTCTGCTGTTTCTTGAAATAGTACATGCAATCCCGAAAGAAGTATTCGTTGTGGATTTCAAGTAGATCTTTTATTTGTACAACTTTGCCAACCTGCTCCAGACTTCGAAGTCATTTTGAGATTGAATGACCTGAATATTATCCAACTCCTAATAGTGCAAAAAGAGTAGAGATCATGCTAGAAACAGTATATGGACTTCCAAATTTTCAAGTGATTAAGGGATGGAACAAAACTTAATCTAAAGGAGATAGAGGATGGGTCTAAGAAACCTCATGTGAAAATGAAAAACGAATACAATTCCTTTAAAGTTTGAGAAAGGAGACAAAAAAATTAATTGCAATCGCTCATGTATGATGACAAGTACATAAAATGGAGAAGTGAATTACTCGATGAGTAGGAAGTAGCTACTATTGGATTATTGTCTAAAGAATTAACATGCTAAGGAGAATCTGAACTTTAACGTGTTTTTCCCCTCCTCGCTGCTATAAATAAAAGTAGCACATGGCATCATTTCCGATACTTGAACCATTGGCTTTAATAAATTATTGGCAATTTTAAAGTATAATACTTCCTTGTTATGTTATTGAAAAACGCTGAAAGAAAACTAGAATTTTCACATTTCTTTTGCAGGAAGAAATAAAACAATTAAAAAAAAATGGGAGATGTATAAGCAAAATTCATGATATCTTATTCTATTACGCGTTCTCTTTGCTACTGCCTCATGTAAACATCAGATTGCATTGTTATTGCATACCATATCACCACCTGTATTATCTTCAAATTCATCTCCCATATTTGTAAATTGAATCAGAACGAATGATGAATCTTCTTGAAGATTTATAACCAGATCTCACAAGATATGAAGCTTCTTTTGCTGTCTCACTAACAAGACAATTTATCCGTCCGTTTAAGAGTTTGATATCATACAGGAAGAACTGAAGTTCTCTACTGACAGTTGACATTGAAAGTGTATATATTATGTGAAGGTACTTCTGTTGACAAGGTAGCAGCTCTTTCTTTACTTTAACACAAACAAATTTAGTTGAGTGTAGTTTCTTTTTTTCATTTTTTTTCCCTTTCTTGACTATGCTTGTTTTAAAAGATCCTTTAGGGCCCGTTTGGTTGGGGAATTGGAAAATGAAACAAATCATGGTTATCCATAGCCTGGTTATGCAAACCCTGGTTTTCATTTTTTGGGACTGTTTGGTTGACCTGGAAGATGGATTTGTA
>MU226246.1:1313039-1328667 GCA_018584345.1 Thuja plicata
GGATGACTCCTCATTTTGACTATCATCATCCCCATCACTTTCATCTCCCCATTCAATGATCTTCTTTTTGTTTTTTGTCTCAGACACATGAGCCTTCTCCAAGAGGCCTTGAACCAATTCTACTATGGCATCCCTACTCATTGCCATAGGAGGCATGTTGTCAACCTCTTGACTCTCTTGAATCTACTCCCCTTCAGACATACACAATCTCTAAGCTATTCCAGCTCTGATACCACTCTGATGAAGAGGGTTTGACAATCTAGAACCTTTCCTCTCTCCTAGGTGCTTGTTTGACCTAACCAACCATCCAATGGTTGTTCTTGGTTGGATCTTCCACCAATTAGGATCTCCAAGACCCTCTTCACTAACTTCTCCTCCAAGGTATAGTTGGTTCTTGGAAGACTCCAAGATTTGTAAGCTCAACCAGTCCAACTAGTCAACCAAAAGCTTAGCTTGCTTCTCTACAACTCCACCTAGATTGCCAATCCTCTACCTAGGATCTTCCCACACACTTACTAAGACTCTTCATACACTTATTGACCCCTTCTTGGTCATTCTACATCCATCCAAACTCTCCAAGATGCTTTACCAATCCAATTGGTCTTTAACTCACTAGGAGGGCTATTTGATCCACTCCTTGTAGGTCTATTTTCACCGATTTTGGCCTATTGCTTCCAAAATCCCCAAATGACCTCACAAATAAACTTGAAAATATTCAAGCTATCATTCAATCCAATCAGAATCCAAAACCCTAAAATCTGAAGGCACCCAAAACCCTACTTTCTTGTAGGCCCTAGATTATAGCCTATTAATTAGGCCTCTGGACCAGTGAACATGAACAATTGAAAAACTTGTCTCCAATCACTGATTCACCTCCAACCACCATTGAATAATTTTAGGAGACTGTATAGTTCATCTATAAATTCCACTAAGTCTTCCCCAAAAGGTCTTGGGTGCTCACACAAATTCGATCTTCTCCCTATCCTGGCTCACTTGGTTTCACCAGTCAGCCATAGGGCTTCATCTTTGGCATATGAAATCCAAAGAGACAACCAAAAAGAAACCTAAAAACCTATCTATAGACCCTAACCCTAATTTCCCCATGGTTTCAGACACATCCACCAGAGGAAAACTAGGTTAGAGCCATTTCTAACAAGGTAACACTATTTTTGTCTCTGTAAGACCACTTACCTTCAAAAATGTACAACTTAACTTCTATTAAACTTTAAAAAAAACTACCTATTGCATATGAAAGCTGAAAGGAAATAGTACACAAACATGGAGCCTGATCACCTATGCCAATCCGTACAGGACCATACAAAAGCAAAGACATAGTGCAGATTATGCAAATGAGGATACAATCATCCGTACAATGGTGTTAGAAATAAGTGTCTCAATCAAAAATCTCATTAACCTTGTCCAAACATCAATTCCATGTTCATATACCAAGTATGGGTAGTTATAAATCAGCTTAACCATATTTTGTCATTTCTTGCAAAAGTTGCTAGCAACTTTTTGCATTTTGAAGCATTTTGACTTTCTAAGTCAACTTGATGCTTGATGTTGACTCCTAGGACCCTAAATAGGATATTTAGGGTCCTAAAACATACCTCCATCCCATGTTGCACTAAAATGGCAAATTTTCCACAATTTGAAGTCAAAAATCCCAAAACCCCTAATGAGCACTAAAGCCCTTACAAACATGAGTTAGATTATCATTGCTTACAACCTTTTGGAACTTATTCTACCACTCACACAAACTCCTAATCCAACCCTAAAAAACACCAAAACATCAAGTAGGGAGGTGCCCTGCACACTACTCCCCTAGACAAAATAACTCAAGTCCCTTGAGTTAGGAGGTCTTCAAGAGTGACCCCATGTTTCAGAATCTCCAACTCTATCATCCAAGTAGCCTCAGCTTCAGGTAGACCCTGCTACTTGATGAGATACTCCTTCTAGTTTCCCTTCCTTATCTTCTTGATTACTTTATAATCCAAGACACTTTCCAATTACAATGGCTTTGGGGTAGGCAAGTGTAGACTGACCTGTGTCTGGAGGTGGTCCCCTGTAAGGATATAAGTCACAAACATTGAAAATAGGTGAAATTCCCAAGTCAGGGGCAATTCCACTTCATAGGCATTCTTTCCATATTTATACAAAATCTTCAGTGGTCTAATCTTCTTCATGAGTAGCTTAGTTGGTTTTCCTTTAGGTAGCCTCTCCTTTCTGAGGTAGGCAAGTACTAGATCCCCAACCTTGAATTGCAAGTCCCTCCTGGTCTTATCAGTTTTGGTTTTGTACTTCTCCACTTATTTTTGTAAAGTCTTATTGACTTGATCATGCAGCTCCTTCATTTTCTCTGCAAATGATTCTCCTTGTGCACTCCTCTTTTCCCTCAAACTGAGATCCCTCAGCTCCAAAATACCTCTATTATTGACCCCATAAACTATTTCAAAGGGGATTTTACATGTACTCCTATTAATGGAGTCATTGTATGCAAATTTTGTCTGCCCTATGATATGATCCCAAGACTGTCCATGTTGTTTAGTTAAGCACCTTAGCAAATTCCCAAGTGATATGTTCACCACTTATGTTTTCCCATCTGATTTTGGATGGTAGGCTGAGGAGAAGGACAAATTAGTTCCTAGCATCTTCCAAAGAGTTCTCCAGAAGTGACCCACAAACTTTGTATCCCTGTCACTGACAACATTCAAAGGAAAACCATGAATTCTTACAATATCCCTAAAGAAGAGTCCTGCAATCTGAGAAGCATCATTTGTTTGCTTGCATGGAATGAAGTGTGCCATCTTACTAAAATGGTCTACCACCACAAACACACTATCATGTCCTCTAGATGTCATTGGTAACCCTAAAACAAAATCCATACTAAGGCACTCCCAAGGCCTTTGGGGTATAGATAGTGGTTGATACAACCCACTATTGCTGCTTTGTCCTTTTGCCCTCTAAAAAATCTAACATTTCTCTACAAACCTTCTCACATCTGTCTGCATTTTAGGCCAATAGTAATGCCTGTGTACCTCCTCCAAAGTTTTATCCACTCCAAAGTGGCCTCCCAAGCTTCCTTGGTGCTTTTCCTTCACAAATTTTTCTCTCATTGAGCAGTGAGGTATACACATAATATGACCTTTGAACAATAGGCCTTCCTGTAACACATACTCATTGAAATCCACCTTGAACCCCTGCTGAAACTTTACACAAGCTTCATAAGCTTCTTTAAAATATATGTCTTCCTTGTAGAGGTCTTTCATTTCATCCAACCCTACACTTTGTAGTTGTATCTCCTATATTGTGAGTACTCTCCTACTAAGAGCATCTGTAACCTTGTTTCTAACCCCCTTCTTATGCTTAATAACAAAAGTATAAGCTTGTAATGATTCTACCCACTTCATATGCCTCTGATTTAGTTTTTCTTGTCCATTTAGGAAACTTAAGGCATGGTTATTAGTATAGACCACAAACTCCCTAGGTAATAAGTAGTGTCTCCACTTCTTCAAGGCTTGTACCATGGCATATAACTCCAAATCATAAGTGGAGTACTTTTTTTTTTCCTCATTCAACTTCTCAGAGAAGAATGCCACAGGATGTCCCTCTTGGCTTAGCACTGCTCCTATAGCCAACTTACTAGGATCACACTCTACCACAAAGAGTTGATTAAAGTTAGGGAATATAAGTGTAGGTAGCTCTGCAATCCTCTTTTTCAACATCTCAAACCCCTGGTCTGCTGCTACTGTCCATTCAAACTTGCATTTGATTCCTCCTTTTATGGTGTTCAGAATTGTGGCACATACATGACTGAAATTTCTCAAAAATTTCCTCTAGTAGGAGGCCAACCCATGGAAACTCCTAACATCCCCTATGGACCTAGGTGTAGGCCATTCCAAAATTGACTTAACTTTATCAGGGTCCATTTTCATACATCCATTTGCAACCACAAAACCAAGGTAGACTAGTTCAGTTTTGAGAAACTCACACTTTTCTTGATTTATCATCAACTTCTCTTGATGTATCTTTCTTAAGACCATCTCCAAATGCTTCATGTTCTCCTCCTTGGACATACTAAATATCAAAATATCATCAAGGTAAACTATTACAAACTTACCAATAAATTCTGCCAGCACTTCATTCATGAGCCTCATGAATGTGCTAGGTGCATTACTTAGGCCAAAGGGAATTACTAGCCACTCATATAGAACCTCATTGGTATTAAAAGATGTTTTCCACTCATCACTTGGCCTCACCCTTATCTGATGATACCCTGACTTCAAATCCACTTTAGAAAAGTAACAAGATCCTCCAAGATTATCCATCAAGTCTTCTATCTGGGGCATTGGGAACCTATATCTGATTATGATCTTGTTTATAGCTCTGTATTCTTTACACATCATACATTTTCCATCCTTCTTAGGTGCAAGTACTGTTGGCACAACACATGGGCTTAAACTCTTCCTTATCAACCCCTTATCCAACAAATCTTGGATCTGTTTTGCTATCTCTGCATTTTTTCTTGGTGTCATCTTATATGCAGCCTTGTTTGGAAAATTTGCTCCAGGAATAAGGTCAATCTGA
This sequence comes from Thuja plicata, assembly GCA_018584345.1. NCBI lineage: Eukaryota > Viridiplantae > Streptophyta > Pinopsida > Cupressales > Cupressaceae > Thuja > Thuja plicata. The sequence continues at coordinate 1,317,627 of MU226246.1, forward strand.
TGACTCACATCCCTCATAGGTGGTAAGGCACTTTGTAAGCCATTATCTACTATGTCATGATACTTCTCCAACAAAACTTGTATCTCTGGTGGCAAACAAACTTTCTCCTTAGTATCCTCCTTTGGTTTGATCACTACTGCACAACATACTCCTTTCTCCTTCTTCATGGCCTTTAAAAAATCTTTCGCACTCACTAACGTCACACTTGTTCCCACATGCTTCTCTTCATTGGGTTCTTGCAATGGATCCATTTGGAATTTATTTCCTAGCTTGGTGATGGCATAATTGTTCTTCTCTCCATCATGTATTGCTTTGACATCATACTGCCATGGACATCCTAGGAGAATATGGCATGCATCCATAGGAAGTATGTCACATAGGACCTTGTCCTTATATTCCCCAATCTCAAACTCAACCATAGTTTACTCATCTACCACTATTTGTTGACCCTTGTTCAACCATGAAACCTTGTAAGGTGTGGTATGAGGTATCCTTCTCAACTTCAATTTATCCACCATCTCAGTGGACACTATATTCTTAGTGGATCCAGAGTCCACTATAACCTTGCAAATCTTCCCATGAGACCTACAAGTTGTCTTGAATAAGTTCTTTCTTTGGGGTGGCTCTATGGTGTTTGGTACTTTCAATAAGGTTCTCCTTAACATCAAGTTCTCTCCATCTAGTACTGGCCATGCCTTGGAAATGGGAGAAGTAACACTTTGAGTGTCATCTTCTTGAACTAACTAATTCCTTTTATCCCCCATTGAAGATGAGGAAGCCTTCTCTAGACACATGCCCATTGTGTGACCCACTTGGTTGCAATTATAACATCTACCAGTGAAAACTGAACTAGATCTCCCTTGGGATTAGAACCTACCTCTTGGTGTTCCTCTACCTCTTTATCCTCCCCTTTGGAAAGATCCTCTATACTGATTTCCTCCACTACTATCCATGAACTGACTGTCTTCTTGTCTATTAGGGCTCTTTCCTCTACCAAAGTTACCCCTGCCTCTCTGATAACCTATGTTATTGTTGCCACCTCTTCCTCTTTGATGGAAGTCATTTCTTCTTCTTGCTTTATCCTCTACTCTTAAAGCCAATTGAAAGCACTTGTGCATACTATCTGGTGTCATTATGCTAATCTCATCTTGAATGCCCTGTTAACCCATTCAGGTACCTTTCTACCTTCTCCATTTCATCTTCTTGTCTCCTAGCCCTTAGGATTAGTTTATGGAACTCCTCTGTGTATACACTCACTATCATCTCCTTCTGTCTTAAGTTCTATAACTTTTGATATATTTGGATTTCATAATCAGTGGGAAAGAATTGTGCCCTCAACCTAATTTTCATTCTCTCCCAAGAAATAATATTTTTCTCCCCACTATTCACTATTTCATCCTGCATCATGTTCCACCACACCAATGTAAATCCCTTGAGTCTAGCCTTAGCATAGTTGACCCTCTTCTACTCTGAGATTTCTTTATAATCAAATTGGTTGTCAATGGCTTCAAACCAATCTAACAACTCTTCTCCATTCAGGCTACCACAGTAGTAGGGTATGTGTTCCATGCTATCCTTGTTTAAAGATTTGAATGCATCTAAGAACACCTTTTGCTCCTTGTCTATCTCAGGTTCTTTTCCCTTGTTGGATGACTCCTCATTTTGACTATCATCATCCCCATCACTTTCATCTCCCCATTCAATGATCTTCTTTTTGTTTTTTGTCTCAGACACATGAGCCTTCTCCAAGAGGCCTTGAACCAATTCTACTATGACATCCCTACTCATTTCCATAGGAGGCATGTTTTCAACATCTTGACTCTCTTGACTCTACTCCCCTTCAGACATACACAATCTCTAAGCTATTCCAGCTCTGATACCACTCTGATGCAGAGGGTTTGACAATCTAGAACCTTTCCTCTCTCCTAGGTTCTTGTTTGACCTAACCAACCATCCAATGGTTGTTCTTGGTTGGATCTTCCACCAATTAGGATCTCCAAGACCCTCTTCACCAACTTCTCCTCCAAGGTATAGTTGGTTCTTGGAAGACTCCAAGATTTGTAAGCTCAACCAGTCCAACTAGTTAACCAACAGCTTAGCTTCCTTCTCTACAACTCCACCTAGATTGCCAATCCTCAACCTAGGATCTTCCCACACACTTACTAATACTCTTCATACACTTCTTGACCCCTTCTTGGTCATTCTACATCCATCCAAACTCTCCAATATGCTTCACCAATCCAATTGGTCTTTAACTCACTAGGAGGGCTATTTGCTCCACTCCTTGTAGGTCTATTTTCACCAATTTTGGCCTATTGCTTCCAAAATCCCAAAATTACCTCACAAATAAACTTCAAAATCTTCAAGCTATCATTCAACATAATTAGAATCCAAAACACTGACTTCTGAAGGCACCCAAAACCCTACTTTCTCGCAGGCCCTAGATTATAGCCTATTAATTAGGCCTCTGGACTAGTGAACATGAACAATTGAAAAAATTGTCTCCAATCACTAATTCACCTCCAACCACCATTGAATCCTTTTATGAGACTATATAGTGCATCTAGAAATGCCACTAAGTCTTCCCCAAAAGGTCTTGGGTGCTCACACAAATTCGATCTTCTCCCTGTCCTGGCTCACCTGGTTTCACCAGTCATCCATGGGGCTTCATCTTTGGCCTATGAAATACAAAGAGACAACCAAAAAGAAACCTAAAACCCTATCTAAAAACCCTAACCCTAATTTCCCCATAGTTTTAGACACATCCACCGAAGGAAAACTAGGTTAGAGCCATTTCTAACAAGGTAACACTATTTTTGTCTCTGTTAGACCAGTGACCTTCAAAAATGTACAACCTAACTTCTATTAAAATTCAAAAAAAACTACCTATTGCATATGAAAGCTGAAAGGAAATGCTACACAAACATGGAGCCCAATCACCTATTCCAATTCATATAGGACCGTACAGAAGCAAAGACACGGTGCAGATTATGCAAATGAGGATACAGTCATCTGTACAATGGTGTCAGAAATAAGTGTCTCAATCCAAAATCTCATTAACCTTGTCCAAACATTGATTCCATGCTCATATACTGAGCATGGGTAATTACAAATCATCTTAACCATATTTTGTCATTTCTTGCAAAAGTTGCTCGAGCAACTTTTTGCATTTTGAAGCATTTTGACTTTCTAAGTCAACTCAATGCTTGATGTTGACTCCTAGGACCCTAAATAGGATATTTAGGGTCCTAAAACATACCTCCATCCCATGTTGCACTAAAATGGCAACTTTTCCACAGTTTGAAGTCAAAAATCCCAAAACCCCTAATGAGCACTAAAGCCCTTACAAACATGAGTTAGACTAACATTGCTTACAACCTTTTGGAACTTATTCTACCACTCACACAAACTCCTAATCCAACCCTAAAAAATGCCAAAACATCAAGTAGGGAGGTGCCCTACACCAGGGATTGCCTTGATTGGGCCCGGAGCCTGATGTGTGGACCCTTCTTCCTATGGTTTTCTCTTCTTTTTTGTGTCGGCCTTCCTGCATTTGAATCTAAAAATGAGTATAAAAGGATGCTTAATCCCATCCTTTTGCAACTAGAGAGAAAAAACATAAGAACAAGACTATGATCAAGCAATTATGCCAATAATATGCAAGCATAAGCATTGAAGCATTCAAGTGGTGAAGGCAAGGCATACATCCAAGGTTTCCAAGTCTTCTTCCTAGATCCATTCAAGCAATTCAATCTCCTTCCTTTGATGCAAGATTTTTCTCCCATTACCGCCAAGTAGAGAGCTTCTCAAGTGGTGCAAGGAGGTTCATTTCATTCTTCTTCAAGTGGCATAACTTCACTCATGATCTAGAGATGGTGATTATGAATCTCATACATTGGTGAGGACATCCTTGATATTCCTACATCTCTATTGCAAGTTCAAATGCAAGCATCTTCATGAATTTATGTGATTGCTACATCTATTCATGAGGGTTTTACACAAGGTGAATCAAACATTTACCTTACTTTCCTTTTCATATTTGCATTTACTTATCAATTTCAAGGTAAATTCCTAAATCGGGGCTTGACAAAGGCAAGCCCCTTTCCACCAAACAATTTCTTTTTTTTTTTGTGCAGGAAGAGGTTTCAAGATCTGCGGAGTTGGATTCTAGCATATTTGGTTTTATCTTAGAGATCGGAATCAGAAAGTACACAATCACAAATAGAGGGGTGTAGTCAAACTTTGACTTGTACCTAAAAGGTTGAATTGTTCCTTAGAGGCTCAAATTTTCACAATCAGGAGTTACAGGTGTTAGGGTCCCAGATCCATAACGGTTTTAGTCCGCGGCATCACAGTGACTGGAAATTGCAATTTTAAGGCATTTAACCTCATATTTCATTTCAAGGTGCACAAATCCTTCTCTCAGCTTGCATTTACTTTCAGATTTATCATTGCATAAGTTTATTTTAGTTACTCTTTACATTTGTACTTATTCATTACTCAATTTTTTAAATCCATTAATTTTATAATAGCAAAAATAGGTCTTATCCTCCTCCCTTTGCATATAGGTTTTGTATTTGCACCCTCATGCATCTTGGGTTGTGCTAATAAAACTTGGATACAAAGAGATTGGGTGTGTCTATTTTCCACAATGTCATAGCAAGACTTTGGTGAGTGATCTCTACCTTAACATTTCTCACCATTTTCTTCTATACATTTTGGTGAATCCGACACATGATACCTTCTTTTGATGTGATTGTTGGATGCTCCTTTTTGTATGCATTTGATATCTGTATCTTGGTTGTATGTGTTCACATCTTAGTGCTACAATTTATGCATTTGGATATCTCCTTAATCAAACAACACATTAATTCTTTTAATCTTAAAATTAGGTTAGATCTACATTACTATTGTGTTTTACATAACATTAGATCTCCTAGTTTTAATCACACGTCTTTTGCATTTCCCTTTCATTCATTTATTTCATGAGCATTGTTACATTGAGTACTTCATATAGTATTCCAGTTAGGAGAAGTTGTATACATATAGGTTTGTTTAACCCTAAGCCTTCTTTCTTTCTGAATCTTGGTGAGACCAACATGCATAATCATGAACTTCCCCAATCTCTTGAGAACAATTCTTCCCTCTCTTCTCATGATGAAGAGGAAGCTTTAAGAGTTTCTCCTGAGAAAATCTAAAAGCTCTCCATGGACATGGATAAATTTGAACATTGGTTAAGTCAAGAACATTTTAATCCTGAAGCTTTAGCCTTGATTGGTGGTTTAAAGAAATACATCCAAAATGATGAACATGGTATTTATTTCCTTTGTTCTTTATCCAAGATTGTTCATAACAATGTTAAGCCCATTCAATAAGTTTCTCAAGAGATAGGATACACTCCACATCCTCCTAATGTTGAAATTTCCAATCCTATTCCCACTTCAATTCCCTTCATTTCTACTTCTTCTCCACCTATCATCACAACTTTGTTTCAACCCTCCTATCCTATTCATGTGAGCCTTCATAATCCTAGTTCTCCTCTTTTTGCTTCAAGTATGCCAAGTGTTTCATTGCCTTCAACCATGCCCACTTATCGTAGTGTGCCCTTTTCATATCCCATAATTCCCACTATATCCAATAATATGCCAAACACTTCCAACACATCTCTTCCTACAATTCATTCTAATGATACAACCATCAACAATCTAGCTCAAACTGTGTCTTCTTTGCAACAACAACTTGCTTCCTTGATGCGATCCAAATTTGACATTCCTACATATGACATTGCTAGTCCTTTGTCTTTAGATATCATCTATGCCATGATCTCCCACTACATGGAGATTCCTCATCTTGAGACCTATAATGTAAAGGGTGATCCTTTGATTCATGTCAAAATATTCTAAATATTGTGTAGTGATTTCTCTCATGATCAAAGGTTGATGACAAATTTGTTCACTAGGACCTTTCAAGATAAGGCCTTACAATGGTTTTGTTCACTACCCCCTTATTCCTTTGAATATTTTCACAAGTTGGCTAATGCTTTTATCCAACAATTCAAAACAACATTGGATAAAAAGAGATTGGGTGTTTCTTTTTCCCACAATGTCATAGCAAGACTTTGGTGAGTGATCTCTACCTTAACATTTCTCACCATTTTCTTCTATACATTTTGGTGAACCCGAAACATGATACCTTCTTTTGATGTGATTGTTGGATGCTCATTTTTGTATTCATTTGATATCTATATCTTGGTTGTATGTGTTCACATCTTAGTGTTACAATTTATGGATTTGGATATCTCCTTAATCAAACAATACATTAATTCTTTTAATCTAAAATCAGGTTAGATCTACATTACTATTGTGTTTTACATAAAATTAGATCTCCTAGCTAGTTTTAATCACACATCTTTTTCATTTCCCTTTCATTCATTTATTGCACGAGCATTGTTACATTGAGTCCTTCATATAGTATTCTGGTTAGGAGAAGTTGTATACATATAGGTTCGTTTAACCCTAAGCCTTCTTTCTTTCTGAATCTTGGTGAGACCAACATGCATAATTATGAACTTCCCCAATCTCTTGAGAAAAATTATTCCCACTCTTCTCATGATGAAGAGGAAGCCTTAAGAGATTCTCCTGAGAAAATCCAAAATCTCTCCACGGACATGGATAAATTTGAACATTGGTTAATTCAAAAACATTTTAATCCTGAAGCTTTAGCCTTGATTGGTGGTTTAAATAAATACATCCAAAATGATGAACATGGTATTGATTTCCCTTCATTCTTTATCCAAAATTATTCATAACAATGTTAAGCCCGTTCAAGAAGTTTCTCAAGAGATAGGATACACTCAACATCCTCCTAGTGTTGAAATTTCTAATCCTATTCCCACTTCAATTCCCTTTATTTCTACTTATGCTCCACTTATCATCACAACTTCCTTTCAACCCTCCTATCCTATTCATGTGAGACTTCCTAATCCTACTGCTCCTCTTTTTTCTTCAAGTATGCCAAGTGTTTCATTGCCTTCAACCATGCCCACTTATCATAGTGTGTCCTTTTCATATCCCATCATTCCCGCTATGTCCAATAATATGCCAAACACTTCCAACACATCTCTTCCTACAATTCATTCTAATGCTACAACCATCAACAATCTAGTTCAAACTATGTCTTCTTTGCAACAACTTGCTTCCTTGACGCGATCCAAATTCGACATTCCTAGATGTGACATTTCTAGTCCTTTGTCTTTAGATATCATCTGTGCCATGATCTCCCACTACATGGAGATTCCTCGTCTTGAGACCTATAATGTAAAGGGTGATCCTTTGACCATGTCAAAATATTCTAAATATTGTGTAGTGATTTCTCTCACGATCAAAGGTTAATGACAAATTTGTTCACTAGGACCTTTCGAGATAAGGCCTTACAATGGTTTTGTTCACTACCCCCTTATTCCTTTGAATAATTTCACAAGATGGATAATTCTTTTATCCAACAATTCAAAACAACATTGGATACAAAGAGATTTGGTGTTTCTTTTTCCCACAATGTCATAGCAAGACTTTGGTGAGTGATCTCTACCTTAACATTTCTCACCATTTTCTTCTATACATTTTGGTGAACCCGATGCATGATACCTTCTTTTGATGTGATTGTTGGATGCTCCTTTTTGTATTCATTTGATATCTATATCTTGGTTGTATGTGTTCACAACTTAGTGCTACAATTTATGCATTTGGATATCTCCTTAATCAAACAACACATTAGTTATTTTAATCTTAAAATCAGGTTAGATCTATATTACTATTATGTTTTACATAACATTAGATCTCCTAGTTTTAATCACACTTCTTTTGCATTTCCCTTTCATTCATTTATTGTATGAGCATTGTTACATTGAGTATTTCATATAGTATTCCAGTTAGGAGAAGTTGTATAAATATAGGTTCATTTAACCCTAAGCCTTCTTTCTTTCTGAATCTTGGTGACACCAATATGCATAATCATGAACTTCCCCAATCTCTTGAGAACAATTCTTCCCACTCTTCTCATGATGAAGAGGAAGCCTTAAGAGATTCTCTTGAGAAAATCCAAAAGCTCTCCACGGACATGGATAAATTTGAACATTGGTTAATTTAAGAACATTTTAATCTTGAAGCTTTAGCCTTGATTGATGGTTTAAAGAAATACATCCAGAATGATGAACATGGTATTGATTTCCTTCATTCTTTATCCAAAATTGTTCATAACAATATTAAGCCTATTCAAGAAGTTGCTCAAGAGATAGGATACACTCAACATCCTCCTAATGTTGAAATTTCCAATCCTATTCCCACTTCAATTCCCTTCATTTCTACTTATGCTCCACCTATCATCACAACTTCCTTTCAACTCTCCTATCCTATTCATGTGAGCCTTCCTAATCCTAGTGCTCCTCTTTTTTCTTCAAGTATGCCAAGTGTTTCATTTCCTTCAACCATGCCCACTTATCATAGTGTGCCCTTTTCATATTCCATCATTCCCACTATGTCCAATAATATGCCAAACACTTCCAACACATCTCTTCCTACAATTCATTCTAATGATACAACCATCAACAATATATCTCAAACTATGTCTTCTTTGCAACAACAACTTGCTTCCTTGACGCGATCCAAATTTGACATTCCCACATGTGACATTGCTAGTCCTTTGTCTTTAGATATCATCTGTGCCATGATCTCCCACTACATGGAGATTCTTCATCTTGAGACCTATAATGGAAAGGGTTATCCTTTGACTCATGTCAAAATATTCCAAATATTGTGTAGTGATTTCTCTCATGATCAAAGGTTTATGACAAATTTGTTCACTAGGACCTTTCAAGATAAGGCCTTATAATGGTTTTGTTCATTACCCCCTTATTCCATTGAATATTTTCACAAGTTGGCTAATGCTTTTATCCAACAATTCAAAACAATATTGGATACAAAGAGATTGGGTGTTTCTATTTCCCACAATGTCATAGCAAGACTTTGGTTAGTGATCTCTACCTTAACATTTCTCACCATTTTCTTCTATACATTTTGGTGAACCTGACACATGATACCTTCTTTTGATGTGATTGTTGGATGCTCCTTTTTGTATTCATTTGATATCTATATCTTGGTTGTATGTGTTCACATCTTAGTGCTACAATTTATGCATTTGGATATCTCCTTAATCAAACAACACATTAATTCTTTTAATCTTAAAATTAGGTTAGATCTACATTACTATTGTGTTTTACATAACATTAGATCTCCTAGTTTTAATCACACATCTTTTGCATTTCCCTTTCATTCATTTATTGCATGAGCATTGTTACATTGAGTCCTTGATATAGTATTCCAGTTAGGAGAAGTTGTATACATATGATGACTTTAAGTTTTGCCGTTAGTATACTTAAGTGAAAAACATGATAAAGGTCATCGGTATAGGCATACCTGACAGAAAACACACTACATAACCAATGAGATGACAATGCTTGTCATAAAAATGCTAAGTCGCCCGACAAACACTAACAAGTGTTGAACTGATGACAAAGCATAAAGGACATCACCGACGAAACAGTTTTTTAGAACATCACCGACGGATCCAAAATCACTAAACTAACAACATAGCAAAAGAACATCACTGACGGTATAGTTTTGTGAACATCATGAAAAGGCAAGGAACCTGACGAACAGTTCAATATAGGGACACCGACAGAGTAGAAAAGTCAAGGAACCTGATGAACAGTTCAATATAGGGACACAAACAGAGAAGAAGCCTGACAGAGAAAAGAATGAAAGAAACCCGATAGACTGACAGAGCAGCCCGACTATCAGAACCGACAGTCAGTTACAAAACCCACAAATAAGTGGATCTGACTTTCCATGTCAGATAAAACATTGTAATTCTATTTATAGAGTTTTAATTTGTTTTAAATAATTACTTGAGTGTCAAGAAAGTATATTGTAATTGTTCTAAAGCATCCCAATGGATCTAAAACATAACTAACTAAAGATCAAGGTCAAGTTGTAAACCTTGGATCTAGAGTTAACTTGAAAAGTGTGAATCGAGAATGGACCTAGAAACTAGTATATATAGATGTTCAAATCATTGTAATAGATAGAGTTGAAAAATGATTGTAGCCACGAAGAGCATCTAAGCAGCAGAAGTGAATTCATGCAAAGTTCAGAAACAAATCATATTAGTTCTCAAGAACACAGACAAGGCTACCGACGAGCAGAGACAATGTATCATTCAATCACTAAAGGTGATTACATATACATTGTAAGCTTTATAGGATCTATTATCATCAATTAGAGATTGCATATACTATCAGATCAACATTTATAATGTAGTTGCATTCTAACAAGTGCATCACATCATAAATCCTTTAGTAGAAGGTGGACTTAACAGTTCTTGACAAATCGCTTAACAGAGTGCACACTTAATGGTGTTGCTAAAGCTTCAAATGAAGTAGATCCTAATAGGTCTCCACTCTAATAATATTAAGAGGGTAGATCATCCAAAGTGATAAAATTGTAAGCCTTAACTGGCTCCCTTCTTATCTGCAAATAGTGAAGTTTTGTGGGTGACATCCCCATCATAGTTTTTACTTCCTAACAGGAGTTTTCTGCGATATCATATCTTGTGTTATGTGTTATTAACTTTCATGTATGTTTCTTGAATGTTTACACATGTAAAGAACTTATGTTATGATTTTACATACATAAAGAAAGATGAACAGATAGATAGGTGAATATACAAATCTGATGACACAAAGGTTAATGGGCTAATCACATAAAATTTTTAGAGGTACTGATTCACCCCTCCCCTCTCAGTACATCATTCTAGTAATTACAACTATTATTATCAGAGCTAAGTCTCTTTCTTGAAAATCTTAAAGACTTAAGAGAAAAGATCAAGACAATGGAAAAGTACAGACTGGACAAGACTATTGAGAATGAGCAGTTACAAATTCATATTTACTATGAGCAGTACAAAGAGGCGAGAGTAAGCATGAGAA